>OU426860.1:513180-520680 GCA_911387685.1 Dolichovespula media
TTTTTTTTTAATCTCGTTTAATAGTCTTGGCCCTAGCGTTTTCCAAACATCAGATATTTTTGTTCGTTTGGGAAACGCCGTCTAACGAAAAGAGACAAACGATCATAATCGTGACGGTTGTTTTTCCTTTTTATTTTTTAAATTATAATATCGTGTCGCGTCAATGGGAGGAAGATCGTTTCGTGATACGTCGTATTAAATAAATTTTATATATGGAAGAGACGAAATAGGGGAAGGGGATTTGTAATAGAGAGCGAAACGTAGAATATGGTTTTATTATCGATGTATGGAGATCGCGACGATCGAGAATATTTTTTATTTTGCTTTTTTTCCTTTTCTATTTTTTTTTTCTTTTTTTTTCGCGCGCGATGTAACTCATATCTATTCTTTTCAGAGATGGGGAAAGAATGAAAAAAGAAAAAAAGATAAGGGGAAAATTTGATAACTCGTGAAGGACAATTTGCGATAAATCTACGTGTGCAACACCCAGACGAAATGAAACGTTTACTTTTTCTTTTCTTTTTTTTTCTTAGGTTCTTCTTTTCCGTCTCTTCGTTTGTTCGAGAAAGTATTAAGTTTCTTTTTTTAACCCTTACCGCCGATAGCTTCCGTCAAAACTGTAACCGTCGATAAAAGAGTAACGAAATTCTCTCTGGTTTTTCTTATTTTTCCCATTTTTTTGCTCTTTGATCTTCCCTTCGTCCTTGACGTCACGTAGTCGTGGAGAATAGAAGATCACGAAGAGACGATCAATCTGGAACGGAGGTTCTAGCGTGTCGTCCTTGGATAGATTCGAATCACAAACCACTTTCAATAGGTATCGAACTCAATTCGGGTTTCTTTCCGAAATTCTAACATAGAATTTCATTTCTCTTGGAAGTTAAAGAAAGTTAAAGAAAAGCTAAGGTTATATATTTACGATGTCTTTTTTTTGTTTCCGTGAAAAAAGCTTTCCATTGATTTATAGATTTAAGAATCCTTTCAGTTAGAAATAGATAAGCAAAAATTCGAAAGGATAAAGCGTGTTTTTTTAAGGAGTAAATTAAAATCTCGTCGCGTAAGCTCGCGCATTCGAAACAATTACAGGACAAGATATATTGCCTTTCAAAGGTTGGATAACAATTTAGGAAAAAGGGAATGGAAGAACTCGTAAAGCAAAGGATTTCCAATTGTTTATCTATCGAAACAAGGACGACACTCTGGTTTCTTCGGTTTCGTAAAGGCTATCGAAGAAGATAGAGATCCGGTTGATTTTCTTTTGTGTCCGAAGAGGTAGGTAGGTATATATATATTACCTAGTACATACGCCAGTGAGAGTAAAATACCTGGGTGACGGGATTTTCGCCGGGACGATAGACGACGTTGTGCATCGGTCGTTTGCGGCCAACGTAATTCACGCAGACAAACTCAAGAAGGCTCGCGTAAATGAAGCACATACAGACACCATCCCAAACATTCATGGCGGTCAGATTTGAAACCACCGGCAGCGTTCCTCGGAAACCATTCGACGTTGTGAAGAAATTCAACATGGTTGTCACGCCTGAAAATTAAATAAAATTAAATTGTAAAATATTGATTGTTAATCATCCTTTATTTCTGATAATTTTGACAGCACTCTCTCTCTTCTTTCTTCTTTGATTCTTTTCTTTTATTATCTTTTTCTTTTTGTCAAGCTTAACCAACGATAAGGTTTGCGGATAATCAGATATTATAAAGTACTGTATGATTAACTGGAGCAAAATTGAAAAGAAAGAACGAACCCTCTTCTTTTTTATCCATGAAATTTTAACGTTCCAAGCATTATTTCTCAAGGGAAATAATGATCTGCTAGTACGATGCGAGAGCTAATATATCCAATATGGCGGTATATTTGCCATAAAACTTTCTTCTTTATCGCGTCGTTGGATTAATGTTTAGAGGGAGATGAACCGTAAGAGAATTGCGGCTGGCCGAGCTAAACTACTTAGGATCGATGGATGATGACGTCACACTTTCTCACTTTTCCTTCTTCTTTTATCTTTTGAACAAATCTGCATATCGAGATTGTTTATCCCTCTTAATTCGTGCTAAACTAAATGGGTAGGAAATATTTTCTTTTTCTTTTCTGTCAAGATCTCGTTCGAACGAAAGACATCGAGTTAAATGAGTCTAGCGATGAATTTATTTATTTAATATTGCAATATTCTTACCGATCATCACGCGTGCCGGTACAGCGTTCCATTCGAGCCAGAATGTGATGAACGAGCTGGTTACCAAAATGATACCCGGGATGAAAACCGTCGTGAAGTAGAAGGCACGATCCCGGGTGAAGATTAGATCCACCTTCAGGCAGCTGTAGTTACCTGTACGGTCCCACCAAAGAACGTTGGGATTTCTTCCGACATCGATATATATATAAATAGATACACACACATATACTATATATATATATATATATATATATATATATACTCCATCGGTTGGCCGAGTATTTTCTTATTTGAAAAAAAAAAGAAAAATCGTTCTCTTTGTTGTCCTAAGATTTATAATTAAAAAAATTCATTTCTTTTTCGTTAAATGAAAATACTCGCTCGTACCGTTCGATAGTTATTATTATAGCTGTACAATCTTTTTCGTTCGATTATGCTTTAGGATATAGGTCTGCGGTTAAAATTAAAAAAGAAATAATATATATATGTGTATGTATATATATATATACATACAAAGAAAAAATAAAACATATTACGTAGCACGTTCGAAAAATCGCAAGCAAGTGTTACGAACGTTATTCGCACAACGACGAATGGCTGATTTTTTTTCGACATTCGTAATTTATATATATATAGTTGTACGTGACGTGTCAGACGATCGAATAGTCACATGACATTCTATATTGGAAATCGAGTTGGACGTTGACGAACCCGTCAAATCGGCCAATTTTATCCATTCTACTACGCTTCTACTACGCATTTTTTTGTGCATGTACGTACATCGTCGAGTCGTTGTCATTTTTGTTGTCGTTATTGTCGACATCGTCATTGTTATCGTCGTCGTTGTTATCGTCTTATAATGGGACAACAAATATGAATAAGAAATGACTCGTGTCTGGTATTGTATGTTTGTTGGCGCATTATTCTAAAATTAATTAACGAAACGAAATAGAAGGAGAAAAAGAAGAAAAGTGAATTGATAACGGGCAAAAGAAAGAAGAAAAAGATAAAATAAAGAATTAAAGAAATAGAAAAAAATAAAAAAAAGAAGAGAAAAGAAAAAGAGAAAGAAAAAGAGAAAGAAAGGTAGAGAGAAAAAGTGAAATCAAAAGAAAAGAAAATAGATAGCTTACAATCAATCATGTCTTTAATTATCGCCAATCAAGCTCCGCATTCTCGAAAGCACTGCAAGCTGAGCTAAATATGCTAATGTGTGAAACTCCATACGCAAGTAGGATACTGGGAATAAAGGGAATTATAAATAGGTCAAGGTTGGTTTAATTAGAATCAAGAGCAGATTTCGATTATTTATGGGTCTATGTGTATATATATATATATATATATATATATATATATATATATATATATATATATATATATATATGGAAATAAAACAGTAGCTTGCTCAACAGGAACAAACTTCAAAAATGCAAAATTTTTCAACGAGGCCCACGAGTATCGCGGGAGGTAAATAATAATACATACATACATCCAATATATGCGTGTGTACGTACGTACTACTACTGTTGAGGGTAAAAAATTTTTTTTTATTTATTGGTAAATTCTTTTTCTCTCGTCCTCGCTTTTTATTTGTTTACTTTCTCTTCTCTTTTTTATCCCCTCCCATAATTTTCTTCTTGTTCTTCTTTTTCTTTTTTTTCTTTCTTTTCTTTTCTTTCGTTTTACTTTCTTTTTCTTTTCATTTTTTTTTATATGGACCAAGTTTCCTTTCGAACCACGTTACTCGACTTCTTAAACTTTCTTACACGTTTAAAGTGTAAGAAACGAAAAGCACGATAAATTTAGCGATGTCTCGATGTAAAAAAAATTTTACGTAACATCGACGATGTTTGAGCGTCGATGTTTGCCGAACACTTTGAATGCACGTTGAATTCTCTTCATGAAGAGTCTTTGAATGTTTCACGATATTTCAAAATTGTATTACAAGTTAAAAGACTGTTACGCGTTCAAAAGTTAAGAAATGAAAGGTGGTGTTTGAAAAAGGAAAAGAAAAAGAGAAAGAACTTCTTCTTGGAGATTGGTAAGTTCAAATATTGCAAATAGTATATATGTATATACATAGATATAAATATATATACATGTATATATAATATATACAGATATATAAATATATATACATGTATATATATAATATATACAGATATATATGTATATATTTTTCTATGTTATTCTCGTTTTGTTTCTTCAAAAGTTCGCACGAGATTGAAAAAAACGTCGGAGAAAAAAAACGAAGGATTTTAGTCAGAAATGATCGGAAATTATTTATAATTAATTTATTCAAGTGATACGCAATTAACTTCATTTACGCGAAATTATCGTTTCGTTAAGTATACAATAATATCTGACGTGCTGTGATGCTTGTACTCACATACGTAAAAAATGGTTAAGCGTTCTTTTGAATTAAGCTGCAAATCAAAGACAAAACGATTATAATATTTTGCATAATTTCGAAAGAATAATTTAAATGTTATTGTTCATCTAAACAAATGAACACATGCTATACATACATATATGTATATATTTCGTTCAGATATCTTTCTTCTCGAAAAACTATAACCATATGCTCATAACATTCTTATAATAATACTTATTGGAAACATTTGTTAATAATTATGAAAGTGATCTAAACTAAAACTTATAAAATAATTTTACATCGAGCGACACTATATATAATAATAATGATAAGAATAATGATAATAATAATAATAATAATAATAATAATAATAATAATAATAATAATAATAATAATAATAATAATAATAATAATAATAATAATATAATAATGATAAGAATAATGATAATAATAATAATAATAATAATAATAATAATAATAATAATAATAATAATAATAATAATAATAATAATAATAATAATAATAATAATAATAATAATAATAATAATAATAATAATAATAATAATAATAATAATAATAATAATAATAGTAGTAATAAATATAATAAAATACAAATCAATATCTCCGAATGAAATAATATATGATTTAGGCCACTTTCACATTCACCGATAATTCATATATTAAAACGTCTGCTGCATATATTACATAATATACGTACATACATATCAAACACAGACATATATACGTACTCGTTCCAAATAGTAAAAATACTACTTAACCATTTGATACGTAATAACGTCAAAAAATGATTCATCGGTCAGTGGATGATTTTTGTTTAAAATTATTATTATAAAAAGCGACATCGAATCTACTAAAATATATCTGGGGATGAGGGGGAAAATCTTGGCATGTGTCTCGCGGTTTGGTAAGCTTGGTCCTGTCTCTCTCTCTCTCTCTCTCTCTCTCTTTCTTTCTTTCTTGCTTTCTCTCTTTCTCCCTCCCTCTCTCACGCTTTAGTGGTCTTTTTTCTTTTTCAAATTTTTCGCAGAAGTTAAGAAACAGAGAGGGGTTGGTGGTTCGGAGTTTGAAACGGGGTAGTGGAGAGTCACGGCGAAGTATCAAAGAGGCGGAATGTTTAATTAAAATTCGATTAAAAACACACGAACGATTGGATGAGGCTTGGAAAGGGGGGAAAGGAGGAATTTACCTTGCTCCTCAAACCTGCGCTGGCACAGCGAACACTTAGAGTCCCCGAACTCATCGAACTCGTCCTCGTAGTCGATGATTTGTCCTTCAGCTGCAACAGAACAGCCCACGATCTTCCTTCCTATTTATTTTTTCCCCTCACGCGTGCGCGCTCTCTCTCTCTCTCTCTCTCTTTCTTTTTCTTTGCTTCCTTCTTTCTTTCTTTTATTTTCTTTTCTTTTTTATTTATTTATTTATTTTTTATTTTTCTTTGTTTTATTCGTTTGTTCGGATTTTTTTTTTCATAGGAGGGACGGATAAATCTCAAAGATATAATAATTAAACTTTTGCATTTTGACGTCACTACTGACTGACACGTCGTTTGATTTCAGTGAAATGAATCGGTAGAAAATCAGTTTTTTATTTTTTATTTAATAATTTCTTTCAAAGTATATGTGCAGATATACGAAGCCGAGAGATATCGAAATTAGAAATAATCGAAGCCGGAGATGGAATTAGAGAAATAATTTTGGGTAATAATAACAGTGCAAAGAGAGTTAAATTCAAAAATATATACAATTTCTAGAAAGGATTAGACGTGATCTTTAATACATAAAAGAAAAAGAATCATATAAATGGGTGACCAAAGAAAAAATGTTTCTCAATTTTTTTTTCTTTTTTCTCTTCCTTTTCTTTCGAATCGTTACTACATCGCTTCAAGATCTATCCGTCCTCCGAATCTTTTTATATACCGTAGAAGTTTTTTTTATTATCGTCCCCGTTCTCGGCCTGGATATCGCCGTTGTAACTATAGATCGCACGCGTATCTATTTTCGTACACACACAGTGGATATTGTTAACTAACTAGACCAAGCATATCCGTTTTCCGCCATGGTTGAATCCTTCAGGGTAAAGAAGGATCGGAGCAATCCTATTTTTACACGCGAGATTTTCTATTCTCTGAGGAAATCGGGTGAGGCTAGATATATTCTTGAAAGATTCTCTTTGATGTAATTCTGTTTCAATGTTCTCGATAAGAAAGCAATAATAATAATAACAGTAATAATAATAATAATAATGATAATAATAATAACAATACTACTAATAATAAAAACAACAACAATAATAATAGTAATAATAATAATAATAAATAAAATATCAACGATTTTCGATCGACGCATTTTTATTTTTAATTTTTTTTTGTTTTTGTCGTTTTTTCTTTCTTTTTCTTTTTCTTTAAAACATTTCCTATCGAGACGATGTTACTCGAAATATATGTTAAAAATTACACTTTTTTTCTAACTCTCAATACAGTCATTACCGTTAGGCTTGTCAAATATTGATGTTTATAAAAATAAAGCTTTATACAGAGTTTGTTACTAGCAAAATTGCAATATTCCAACTTCACTCAGTGTGCCTACGAAAAATAAAATCGGTGCACACAATTCGTGTTGTTATTGGAGGGCATTAAAAGATCGTATCATTCGTTTTATAAATATGGAAAAATTATTTCTTACTTTGTCTTTCTGTTTCTTTTATTTTATTTTATTTTATTTTTTTTATTATAATTTCTCTCATTGCGGTTGTTGTTGTAGTCGTTGCTGTTACTATCGTTTTGATGATTTGATTGATATTCACCGATACCAGAGCAGGTATACCGGTTAAGAAGGTAATACAAAAAAAAAGAAAAAAAAGAGAAGTAATAGTGGTAGTAGTAATATTCAGTATTAATAGCATTATTGGTAGTAGTAG
>OU426860.1:525680-583180 GCA_911387685.1 Dolichovespula media
CACACAAGTGATAAGGATCGTTTATGGTATCTATATATTATACCTACAGTCCTGGTCAAAAGTTTCGAATATTTCGTAGATTATATTTCTTTTCTCTTTCTCTCTTTCTTTTTTCCTTTTTAAATAAGATTCACAGCATAATAATTATTATATTATACCATTATAATACATATGATAGTTTTTTATATACTTCATAATATAATCATATATCATAATTATTAAATTTATGTAGTGTACCGGTATAATAATAATAATAATAATAATAATAATAATAATAATAAAAATAATAATTTTTTTTTTAAATAAAATTGATAATAAGTATATTGATAATAAGTATTATAATAAGTATTTCATATATATATATATATATATATATATATATATATATATATATGAAATTTTAGATATAACAATTGAAAATAGAATAGTGTACATTCGAAGCTTTCGACAATGGTGTATTTCTTTTCTTTTCTTTTTATAGAAACGTAATTAAAAAAGGAAAGGAAGAAAAAGAAAGATAAAAAGAAAAGATAAAAATACCGCATAAGATAGTTGACGGTGCCATTGCGGTATATTCGCAGAGCGAAATGAACCGGTATAAGGGGATCCTTAAAATCGCCATGCATTATAAAATACGTATCCGGCAGCCAGATTTTGTCGTAATGGTGAATCGCGTTAAGGAATTCGTATCGCGATCTGTTGCTATAACGCAACCGCGGATCGAACCACTGTTGCTGCAGCAAAAACTCCACTTCGTATTTCTGAAAAAGATAAATAGAAATAGGAGACGATTATTATTGGTGAGAATGTATTTTCAATTTTTTGTTTCGTATATACCCATCTCCTTTCATTTTTCATGTTCTCGCTTGTATCGAGATCGTCCGTTTAAAGTACTTCGAAGATTTCTTCTTTTAAATTAATAATTCAGAACATTTTTTTTCTTTTTACTAAGACCGATTGGAAGAAATTATTGATTAACAAGTTCCGTTTTCTATGGATTTACAAATGATCCTTTTTCGCTTTTTTCAATATTTAAACGATTCCATTTACAAATTTTCTTATATAGATAATTCATTTTATTCTTATAGGTTTTTCATAAATCTCTACTTCTCTTCTTTTTTTTTTCTTTTTTCCTTTACGATATGAATTGTAGAAATGTTTCTTTGAAATTACTTTTGAAGGAAAAATATTAATCATGACGATCAGAGAATAAAGAAAAGAAAAAAAATGAACGATTCGATCCTTCTTTTTCTTTCTCTCTCTTTTCTACAGAAATCTTCTTAATTCATTATATATTCACAGAACGGCCAGCCTTCGTAGGCAATGGAAAAACTGCATGACTGTCGCGTTCTATAAAAGTTCTCATGAGAAAAACTTCGCAACAAATAACGGCGCGCGAACTACTTATGTTCATGCAAGGCCACGCCCGAACATATTCAACTATAGTCTACACAGAACTATTTCGCATGCAAAGAAGGCAATTTTTATTTTATGGACGTCCCACGCTCTATTTCCGTATCTCATTGAGCTAATCTTTCGCAAAAAAAGAAAAGAAAAACACAAACAAACAAACACGTAAATAGATAAAATGTATACCAGATTGAGAAGATCGTGGCAACTTGGCTTTAATCTTTTCGGTTAAAAAAAAAAAGAGAAAAAAAGATTTGTTCTAATGAAAGTCTCATGTAATTTACATATTAACGATGCTAAATAAAAAAAAAAAAAACATACGAAAGAAAAGGATGATTGTTTTTACATGACGGTATAAAAAAACTAATAACAAATCTATCATTTCTGTGACGATGATCTAAGAAAAGGAAAAAAACGAAGAGAAGAAAAAAGAAAAAGGAAAAGATGATTTATTTGACAATGATATTTTTTTATAAAATTAGTGATTTTCTTATTAAGTATCATCATATATATATATATATATATATATATATATATATATATATAATATATATAATATGTAATATATATAATATATATAATATGTAATATATATAATATATATATAATATATAATATATATATATAACACTAGAAAGCTTCTCCGAACAATATATCAAGTAATAAATAAGAAACGATTGAATACATTTAACGAGATTGCTAAATCGAATCTTTCGAGTTATATATTTACAATTTTCTTTCATTTCATTTAAAAAGTGAATCTTCGACGAATTAAAATTGCATTATTTTACTATTTTTATTATTACATAGCTCGTTATAAAGAGAAACTACTTGACATTTTGTTTCTAAATTCTTTCCTTTCTTATCCTTTCCTTTCTTTCTTTTTTATTTTTTTTTAATTCTTTCTTCCCTTTTCTTCTTTCTCGAAAGACGATCTCGAAAAAGCTAAAAGATTTCCAGTTTACCAGACTGGATTCATCGGGTGAGGCCAGGCTCAGCAACAACACGCTCACGTTGACGGTCAAGGTTCCTGAAACAGAAGCAAATGGATGAAATAAAAATGTACCTTTGTTTCCTTTTTTTATTTTTTTTTTTAATTATTCATTCCTTTATTCACGATATAACCTCCTAACTAAACAAGAGACTGATTTAGTCATTCTGATAATTAGCGATATCGCGTATATAGGATTACGCAAAAGTTACCAAATAATTTTCATTAAGAATCGATAACATATACAGATACACTTTTTCTAAATTTTTCGGGCCAATTCGTTTTTTTTTCGTTATTTGATTGTAAAACCATGAGCATGCGACATTTTTTCGAATCTGAAAAAAAAACAAAAAAAAACCATCAACCTGAAAAAGCAATCACGAAAAAGTGTGATTGATGATATTTAAGATCGTTTAGGAACTTTTTAATCGTCCTGTAGTGAAAATACATGAACGAGGGAAAAAGGTTTCAAAAAATCCGATTGCGCATTAGGTCATTTATCATTGATCAAAATCCGATTAGTTGGAGGCAAACATCGTGAACACGTAAAATCGATCGACGTCTAAGTCTTAACGATCGCCGTGAAATTCCGATTTACAGGATTTACAAGGCTATCGTAAGACTGCATCGATGTCTTCCTCCCTTCCTTCTTTCTTCCTTTTTCTTTCTTTATTTTTTTTTTCGTCTTTATTTTTTCCTCCCCCTCTCTCTCTCTCGCTCTCCTTATCTCTCTTTCTCTCCCTTTTTTTTTTAATTTTTTCTTTTTCTTATTTCCTTTTCCCTTCGAGTTCAACGCATTTAAAACTTGTAAGCAAGGTATTACGCTGGCTTAAGCTGTTAATGCTGTTACTGGCGGAAGCTGTTTTTGAGCCATGCTGTGCACATGCTGCCCTTTTTTGTATGTATTCTATCTTTCCTGTTATTTTTCTTTTTTTTTCTTTTAATTCATTTGTTTAAAAAGTTTTAATTAAAATATTTTGTTTTTTATTTCGTTCGTATTCTTTTATTTTTTTATTTTCAATTTTTATATTTATGTTTATTTTATTTTCTTATGTTTTTTTCTGCCGAATTTCCATATTCATCGATTTCTATTTTATTTTCCCGTAAAAAAAAAAAAAAATAAGAGTTTGTCGTCTTGTAATAAAACAAAAAGTTTATTCTCATCAACGACGAGATATTTATTAAAACTCGGATATGATATTTCGATCCTTTGTCCTAATAGGGCGAGTAAGTTTTATCTATCTATCTATTTATCTATATATCTATCAATCATTCAATCAATCTATCTATTACGTGACAACATATAACTAACCGCGATGATTCACGCAAATCTCATGTAAATAATTAAAGTCCCTTACAAAGGAACTTTTCACAATCTATCGTTTTGGCATAACTTCGAAAGATATATATATATACACATAAACAATGTAAATACGAGCTATTCACAACTAACGTATAATACGTATAAAATATTATCGCAAGTGTAACGAACTGAGTACTTGTTGTTTTTTCAGTATTAAAAATTCGTATCGTTTTGTAACTATATGGTGATAATAATAATAATAATAATATATATAGAAACAAAAGAATTTGAAAAAATAGAAGAATAAATATAAAATAAAACACGTGGATAATTTCTTTCGTGTCAACATTGAAAAAACTCGCACAATATTTCGAGCAATATGTTTGTTAATATTACGAATTTATATAATATTGTATGTTATTGTGTGTGTATCTATATATATATATATATATATATATATATATATATATATATATATATATATATATATATAACACTAGATATGCATAACAATTTCTATGTGTTAACGACAGAAATTTTTGGAACCATTTATACAGACAACAAGTGTGGACGATGCATGCAAAAACGGGACTAAAGTCCCAAACCACCAAAAATTAGAATTTTGTTGCTTATCACAAGAAAATGTCGAAAAATGTCGCGATTGGAGATGAACAGAGAAATGTGGGGGCTGCTCAAGGAAAGACGGATCGTTCAATGAAGAGTTGAGATACGTACGAGAAACTAAAAAGATGAATGATTACAACCAAGTTAGATGACCAGATAAATATAACAAGTGTTTTTTTTTTATCTCCTATACCTTCTTGTAACTGTCATGCTAACTTTCAATTTTATCCCTTATCTTTCAACAAAGTAAAGAATAAAAAATAATTTATAAAACTCGAGTCTTACGTAAATTAGAATAATACAAAAAATTTCCTTTTAAAATTGTTCCATCTAAAAGGAATACCTTTAATTGCGTATAAATATGTAGATTCATTGAAAATAAAAATAATACAAAAGAATTAATGCTAATTTCATTATAGCAATTACAATTTAATCTTACAATTCATTCTAGACTTACGATTACTTCGTACATTTCGATATATTTTGATCTTACAATAAATTCAAGAATTTTGATTATTTAGTAAACTTGAATACATATATTTTGATTGTTATATATACATACATATATATATATATATATATATATATATATATATATGTATATATATATATATAATTCTGGAAGAGAGTGAAAAAGACGGGGAAAAATAGAAAAGAAAAAAAGAGAACAAAGAAATAAAAAAAAAAAACGTTAAATGTTAGGCTCGGAAGTGTTTGCGTGTACGTATACGTGTACGTGTAAGTGTACATGTGCTGTATTGGTGAAATTAGTGGGGGATAAAGAATCGATTGGTGCTTGTCGTGGCATAAACACTGCGGTCGGCGGCGTCGAGCCTCGATAAGGTCTCTGGCATAATATAAACGATGAAGGGGGCGTAGCAGAGATAGGTGCGGGGTTCGAGATGGTGATGGGGATGGGAGGGGGAAGGGGTTGTGGAAGGGTTAGACATTGAGAGAGAAAGATCGATCGATGCGTCAAGTACTACGCTCGAAGAGCACCTTGACTCGAAGCTAGTACGTACATACCACTAAGCCATGACATATGATCGTCTCGTTCGACTTTTATATTATCTATCTACGTAAGAACGCGAATGCGTTTACTTCGTCAACTCTTACCGCCCTCCACCCTCTCCTACCACTTAAACATCCCTTTCATATATCGTCACGTAACGTTAGAACGATACAATTGAAAAGGATATTTATTTGAGTTATCTATCGTCAGTACTGTCATGTTCGACCAAATTAAATGGGAATTTTGTGACTCGTCGAACGAGTTCGATGATATTTACGATTGGATTGAATCTATGAAGGTAATATCATTTTTCTATTTGGCTTAACTATTTGATTTTTTCATAAGATTTGATCGATTTAAGATTAAAGAGAATCTTCTTTTTTTTTTTATTTAATCCTCCGCGATTGCAATGAATCTGTTATGTGTTCGTAAAAAAAATTTGTACAGTGTAAAATTTGTGAAAGTGTTAATTATACTTATCGTTAGTATAACGTATTATTTATTTTTATTATTATAGTACTAACATATGGTGTTTAGAGTATATAGTATTATTATACTGTTAGTATAATATTTAGTATAATAATAATATACTGATTATATTATTTGTACAGTATAGTATAACGTAGTATAATATGATGTTGTACTAAAAATAATGTATACTTAAAATACGTGCGATAAATTTTAGATGTGAATGTGATAAATTAGTTCGTGCAAATAAAATCAAATAAAATTTTAAAAGCATACAGAAATATAAGTGTGTCGTGTTACATTTACATAACGTTGTAGAGTATTAAAATATATATCAATACGATTACTGTAAAAATAAACGAACAAAAAAAGAAAAGAAAAAAAAAAAGAAAAAATTGTCGATCTTTTCGTTGCATCAAAAAAACATTCCCGATTAAAATATTATATATATTGTATATAGATATATATTATAGTTGTTCAATTTCATCAAAGTGATAGAAGCAAACGTCAAGTCATACATCGAACGTTAGGGTGAATCTGAAAAAAAGGAAAAGAAAAAAATAAATAAAATCATAGACCTAGAATGAAATATGTATACTACACATGTATATATAAACAGTGATCTCGACAAACGATGATGAATGGACATTGTTGAAGAGAAGAAAAAAGTAAAGCAAAAAAAAGAAACAGACGAATGAAATCGTTTTTGTATGCGATATAATATACGAATGCATGGGTTGGAGGGAGAGGATGCATTTTTTATGTCCGAATAGAATGATGTATGAAAAAAAAAATATTTCACTGCAGTAGTGAAAGTATGAAGGGGGAGAAGAGAAAATAAATTGGCATTTTATATTATCCTTCCTTGTTCTTCTTCTTCTTCTCCCTTCGAATCGAAAAATGGCGAAGTTTAATGAGTTCAAATCGAATTTAGGTGTGATAAGCTTTGAGGTATTGATAAGGGTGCAAAAGGGGTGGTAAATTGGTTGGTTAAGTGATTGGAGAAAGGAGTTTAATTCGAGGATTACAAACTAACAAAGAGAGATACGTACATACATACAACCACCCATCCAATCATACAATCACATCCATTCACCCCCTCCCCCAAATACACACATACATACATACACCCACACACAAAGAAGAGAATTACAAATATAAGAAAATTCACAGAGAGAGACCTACGGAAACATACAAGACAAATAGCTGTATTTTCCTTTTTGTGTAAGTGTATAATATGCTTGTGTGCGTGTATTAAATATCGACCAGAAAATGTTATAGACACTTTTCTACAGTTATAAACACCAAGCTCACCACACACCGTCATCCTCCAGTCATTTAGTAATATATATATTTGTGTGTGTATGTGTTTGTGTATAGTATAGTATATTTCAAACGTGACAGTGGACTTGTTTATTAACGTGGTGCAAAGTTGAGTGCATTTTATGAGTGTTTAGAAGGTAAATATTCTTTTCCGTTCTTTTTTGCTTGTTTTCTCTTTTGTTTTATGCTGTTGTTGGTGCTGTCGCTGTCGTTGTTGTTATTTTTGTTGTCGTCGTTGTTAAATGTTTTTTTTTCTTTTATCCAAAGAAAAAAATTCGTATTACGAAGTTCGTAGTCGAGCGTCTCACGATTTCATCTTTTCTTTCTTTGATATAATTTATTTATTTATAAATCTATATATGTATATATATATTAAATATATGCATATACATGTATAATATTTTGAATATTATATTTAATTTGATCGTAAAGTAATTAACAGCTACGGTTATCACAAAAAAAATATATATATATTTTTTTTTAATAACTGTAGAAAAATGGCTATGAGAGAAAAAACGAAAGTACAACGAATAAAAAGGAAAATCGATATAAATCGTAATGGTGGTAAAGGGTAGTGGGTTCTCAGGAGGGGAATGGGATTAGTTCGCGGCAAGCATCGATCGACCTACGAACTCTCGTATAAAAGGTCGTTGCTCAGCCCATTCAGTAGTCTGACTGACGATTCGCGAATGGCACCTAATTATTACAGCCGATTAGATCTTGATCGTGCTTCTTCAACCGTGGACATTAATTTGCGTGATTGTATGTATAATTGGATGCACGAGATATACGAAAACGAGAAAGAAAAAGAGTAACACACATAAGCGTAAACACATACACGAATATACATAACTTCTGTATGATTTTTCTCTTTCCCTTTGTAGCCGAAGGAATTACATGTTCAACGATTCAATGTAAATCATTCGAGTATATATATACATACATATATATATATATATATATATATATATATATATACATATATATATATATATATATATATATATATATATATATATGTATATGTATATATATGGAGTTCAAAAGGAAGTGATCCCTTTAAAGGGATTAATTATCTAGATTAACTAGATTAAATGTAATTAATGAAATTACTAAGTTATCTAATATTAGTATTTGATAATTCAAAGCTTATTAGCTTGAGTTTATTATTACCTTGACTAATTAATGATAATTAATGTACGTTACGTATAGATTATCATCATCATCATCATCGTCGTCGTCGTTGTCGTCGTCGTCGTCGTCGTCATGATGTGTGTTTTGAAATGGGACATTTCTGTTAACAATTCTTTTATACTTATTGTGTAATTAAAGAATCAAATCTAATAAAAATGACTCTTGACAGTTTAATTACACATTGATCTCATTAACTAAACGATAAGACCTTGGTCTCTTTCAGGAGACCACATCTTTTTTTTATCTTTATTTTTCTTCTCTCTTCTTTTTGTGGCAAACTCTATAAAGTATATTCGTTATATGGTATTGGTTAAATGATTCGTAGGAGAGATCGTATTGTTCGTCTTTTAATAAAGTAAGTCAGACAGACTGATAAATTCGTAAAATGTCATTTCGTTTATTCTAACTCGTTATCATAACGTAAAAGTGGTAAGAGTAATCCGGCGGATGTCAAGAGGGTAGACAACGACGACGAATCTCTCTAATTATCACGAAGCTGGGCGTTAATTATATTCGTTAAGACGCAGAAGTCCGTGGGCAAGAGAGAGGCACGATAATTAAGTGGGAATCGTGTCAGGCCAACTCGGATACCGAATGAGCTAGTCGACCGAAGTAGTAGTAGTAGTAAGTAGTAGTAGTAGTAATATAACAATAATAATAGTAGTAGTAGTAGCAGTAGTAGTAGTAGTAGTAGTAGTAGTAGTAGTAGTAGTAGTAGTAGTAGAAGAAGAAGAAGAAGAAGAAGAAGAAGAAGAAGTTAGCTTGACTAAAACCGAGACAACCGTCATTATTATTTCTATATAGACGAGGTTACGAAGCAAAAGCTGAAGGACGGACCGCGAAGGTGAGTGCGAAGGTGTTGGTGCGGCGTGTAGTGGATATTGTTCTGGTTCTTGTTCTGGTTCTTGGGGTCGTTAGAGAAGGTCGACGACCGGTTTGTCAGGCCGGTGGTGTCACCAGGCCATTGCATTCCGCAGCAGAAATCCGCATCTGTAACACCCAACAGCCCTTGCCCACGTCTCATCCTTTTTTATTATACCTTCTTTTTGTTATGTTTTTGTTTTGCTTTGATTCGATTTTCAACTGTTGCCTCCAATTCTTTTTTTCGTCCTTTGTCTTTTATCTTTATTTTACTTTTATTTTATTTTATTTTGTTTTTTTATAGTTACTTTTTTCCCTCTATTTTTAAAATTTATTTAGTTTTGTTTTTATATTTTTTGGGGATATAATTTCAGAGACTCTACACTTTTTCTGTACTTTTTATATTTATTGATTTATTTTTATTGATTTATTTTATTTATTATTATTATTATTACTTTTTTAATATCTTATTTTACTTTCTTTTCTTTACTCTAAAAGCATCTTTATCAAACAGATATCAGTATGATTCTCTTTGTATACGGCCTCGGAGTGATCGGGCCGGTGATTCGTGAAATGATTGAAAGTGTCATGGGGTAAGAGAAGTGTTGCAGAGGGGGGAGGGGTGGTAGTGTACAGCGTATTCGAGTATTAAGTGTGTTTTCAGAGTGATCGCGATCGAGGGGGTAAGGCGAGGGGTTTGTACCAGTCGCCGAAACACCATACAACCTTTGCCCACGTCCCATCCTTACTTCTTTACTACTTATAACCCTTTCTTTTTTTGATGAAAGAGTTTTTATCCTCGTCGTTGCACTCGTTCTTACGACCCTCACGTTTTAGATCAAAAGAATTTCATGCACGTTACCCAAATCGAACTTTGGCTGACATTACTTTTCTATGACGTCAAATTTCTTTAGTATTCTAGAAGAGAAATCTTCTTTTATAGTTTTACCGCTCATTTTTTATGAGCAATAAACGATTTTCGAACATTCAAAAATAAATTTACGAAAGATCATTGCTATTTCCATCGAAAATGTTAAACTAATCAACGATCGCTTTTCATAGCAAAATAACAATACTCATTGCTTGATATCATTTCATTTCTTTTCGTACGCATATCGAAATAAAAAAAAAAAAAAAAAAAATATTAAGCTACAAGATCGTCCTTATGTTCACATTCCTTTTATTTTATTTTTCGTTTCTTTCTTTTTTTTTAAACACTCTCATAATATTAAATTCGTCAAAACTCATGTCATTCAATTCATAAAAAACGAAATAAAATAAAACCAAATCAAATAAAAACAAACAAACCATAGTGGAATCATTATTGAAGTGATCAATCACAGTTCGTGATCGTGGACGATTGAAGTCGTTCTGTAAACAAGAAAAAAGAGAGAGAGCAAAAAATAATATTTCGAAGAATAAGATGATCAATTCTAAGGTAAGAGATCGAGAGGACGATTCGGTACGAAGAGAGATCGAAAAAGTTAGGTAAATAGACGAGGTGGAACGATACACAACTCTAATATATGCTTGTCGCTCCTGGCAGCCATTGCCTTGCGAATAACGTTGGCACGAATCTATTTAGCCGATTGTAACCAGGCTGCCATATGGTTACAGATGTACGCCCACGATATCTACGGATTTGGCAAAGAACTCTTCGATATTTTTCTCTTTCTCTCTCTCTCTCACACACACACACACACACTCTAACACACACACACACATTTTACTTGAAAGATCGAAGAAAATTTTGAATTCGTTTTTCTATCGGATCGATACCACGAGATATCCACCAGTTTTATTCTTCCCTCGTGAGATACGCTTTTCTTTCTTTCTTTGTTCCTCTTTTTCTTGTCTTTTTTCACGAATCGAACGTGTTACTTCAAAATCGTTATGTACACACACACGCACGCGAGCGCGCGCGATGCTCGGAATTTTTTGTAATAACTTCGTTGGTACGTATCATGAATAAGGAATATAAAGTTATAAAAAAAGGAGAAAAAGAAAAATACAAAATAAAAATAAGACAGCATGTATGTATTTAGATGATGTCTCGGAATGCTCCCTCCTAACTTTACTATTATGTACTATGATCAGCAATTTGAAGATCGTTTTTAAATTTGACTATAAATTTATGATAAAAAATTCTACTTCGACTACGGAAAAGACACCGTGCATATTTTATTCAAATCTAATCTGTTAAGTTATCACGATACTTCTATTCTTTTCTCGGACAAACAGAGAGAGAAAGAAGTTTCTCCAAATAGAATTAACAAGTCAAAAGGAGGAAAAAGAAGAGGAAGACAGGAGAGAAAGAGAGAAAGAGAGAAAGAAAGAAAGAAAAAAAAAGAAAGAGAAAAAGGAAAAAGAGGAAGAAAAGAAACAAATAAAAAACAAGAAAAAGAAAGAGAAAAAGGAAGAAAAGAAACAAATAAAAAACAAGAAAAAGAAAGAACCAATTAGTAAAGGAGACTGCAATATCTTCGTGAAATCGCATAGCACGTGACTTTACTTCGATGATTATTAAAGAAAGGATGTGACCCTCATTGATTTACGTGAGTAGACACACAAATGTATGCATATATTACTTATATACATATTTATACTTACACGCAGATATATATATATATATATATATATATATATATATATATATATATATATAGTGAGAGAGAGAGAGAGAGAGAGAGAGGGAAGGCAACAGAAATAGGAGAAAAGCTTTCGACTCCATGTCACGGAATAATTTTACGGCTTAATGATGTAACTACGAAGCTCTCTCTCTCTTTCTCTCTCTCTCTCTCTCTCTCTCTCTCTCTCTCTCTCTCTCTCTCCCCGTAATTTTCTTCTCTCACAATTAATCAACTTGCCGGTGTAGAGACGCCAAGAGTCGGCTTTGTGTTAGACTACATCGAGGAAAGTTACCAAAGAAGAAAGAAAAGCCTCTTCTAGTTCTCACTTATATGTTCTATCTTTCTCTCGTTCTTTCATTCAATTTTTTCTCTCTTTCTTTCTGACACACACACACACACACACACACACACACACACACACACACACACACACACACACACACACACACACACACACACACACACACACACACACACACACACACACACACACACACACACACACACACACACACACACACACACACACACACACACACACACACACACAAATTATTTTTCTTCGTTAAAGTTCATAAAACCGAGCTTGGATCCACACTATATAACGTTCCTCCATTCTTCAAGATTCGTCTTACCATCACTGAATTTATTCTCTATATAATTATCATATTTCATAATACCTAGAGAATTTCAATATCAAACCGCTATGTTATTTCTGCATGAAGGAACATTGCTACTATTACATATACATATATATACACACACATATATATGTATATCCTTTAATAAAATTGAGACGACTCGAAGGATATATTTAAAAGCTCGAAACTCTTATCAAAGATATTATCTAATAAAAGAAGAAGTAATAGACTTAGAGGTTGAGGAAGAAGAATAAGCAATTTTATGAGTGAGCAAAGTTGAGAATATCGGGCACAGCTGTATCAGAAATATTGAATTTCGAAATAGTACAAATTTGCCAGCTTCACAATCAGCTTTCAATGTCGTAAAGATAAGATAAGAAAGAAAGGAAAAAGAATAAAAAAATAAAAGAGAAAGAAAGAATGAACGAACGGAAGTAAAAAAGAAGCCTTTCCTATCGAGAAAGCAGAGGGCCGTTGTTAAAACAGCTATCGTTTCGAGAAAATCGAGATACTGCGAGAGTGTCGAAGAAGCTGAAGTGCTCGAAAGGAAACAACTAATTCGCAGAGTGCCTAATAAGTCTCCAGAGCTTTTTCTACGAGCGATAGCTACAAGCTGCTGCTGCTGCTGTTGCTGTTCTGCTGTTACTGCTGCTGCTGGCTGCTGTGGCTGATGCTGTTACTGCTAGCAATACGTCCTCTTATCACAGATGTTTCCATTTGCCATAGAATATCTGATAAAAGCTCTTTCCCTAGCGAGAAGCTCTCGGCTCAAGGCTCGAACATAAAGTCGAAGTCGAGTGCAGCCTAATCGGAACAAAAACGTCGTCTCTTTTTATTAGTCTTTATTTTATACTTTATTAATAGCGAATTTTGTTGGACAGTGGTACGTGCAAAAAAAAAAAAAAAACAAAAGAATTGAAACGTAAAATTTGCAGTAATTTTTCTATACGTTCCGATCTTTTTTTCTTCTTTACTTTTAAAATAATAATAAAATGATATCGTTATCAGTTTTATTATAATAAAAAATTAATAATTAATTAAAGAAATATATATATACATATATATATACAATTTGCACGCCTCCAACATTTATATAAAAATAAAATATAAAAAAAATAGAGCGTAAAAGAAAAAAAGGATTTCCTTGATATAAAGTTTAAGGGTAACGTTCGATTAGCACATATTTGTATTAATATAATATAAACAACACGACCTTTACACTCCGAATTAATTTATCTGTTAATAAATGCACTCAATGTAAATTTAACGATAATAATTTTCAATTAAATTATTGAATGATACATTATACTATTAATTATTTTCACGTTGGAATGGCTGTCTAACGAAAAAGTAAAACGATAAAAGTTACAAAGCGCGCATATTCACTTAACTATACGGTGAAACTCTTGTGAAATAATGCGTCGATGCGTTTGATGCTTTTCCATCGCGCTAAAACGAGCTTCTCCGTTTATAACGCGAATAGCTTTGCTATAGTAGGTATTTCCTACGTGATACTCTTTGTCGATCGATGAAAGAGACTCGATGAACGTGGCATAATAACGACGGCGGCTCGTTCTTGTTGCCCGAAATTAACTCGTTTATAACGGAATACATTAACGAGGAAGAAACTCTTTGTTTAATAATTAAATGGAAAAGGTAAAAGAAACTTCATTAATTCCTTGGAATTTCAATTAAATTGTTATACATAATTCTTTCTATTTTCAATCATTTCCATTTTAACGTAATTAACGAAGTTGATATCTCCTACTAATAATTCTAACGATTTCGTTTATAAATATAAAACATTATAAAAGAAAATTTTTTGCAATAATTTCTCAGGTTCGCTTTTTTTTATTTTTCCTTTTTTTTTGTTTTAAGATTCTATACCCGCCAGAACGCATACTTTTAATTTTCTAAATATCACGAGATAGATATTAATAAAAAATATTTTAAATAAATCACTCGTTCAACATACCTGCGTTAACAAGAAATTAGATGAATCTAAAGACGTACCTAAATATGTATGTGCCTCGAAAACAGATTAGTGTATAGAAGTCAAAGCGTAAAACGATCAAGGAAATTCTCTTTCATTGTTTGTAACTTGCGTGAGTTGCAGTGAATAAAGTCCGTCAAAGGTCGGACGTAGTCTCTCCGATTCGGCTGACCTCTCGTAGACTTTCTCTACTGAACGAACTTGGTTCACTCTATCTCTATCCTTTCGCTTCCGACCATGACCATACACATATACATACACATACACGCAACCTAGAAGCATTCTCCTCTCTCTCTCTCTCTCTCTCTCTCTCTCTCTCTTTCTCTTTTCCACACATACAGAAATTCTCTGACTCGATTACTTTGTCTCTAACTATCTCGCAAAGCCGTTTATCTTCGATTGCTTATTTCGTCGCCTTTATCGTTATCATCATCATCATCATCATCATCATCATCATCATCATCATCATCATCATCATCATCATCTTCATCATTATCATCATGATCATCAACATTATTATTATTATTATTAATATGAACGGGTCGATCTTATATAGAGAGTACCCTTTCGACGAGGGGTGAGCAGTGAGCTGTGGTTGTGTGGTGCTGTGTGGTGGTAGCGGTGCCGGTGATGTTCGAGGTGCTCTGGATGGTCGGGGTCATTGGGTACGAGGTCAGGGGTGTAGTCGTCTTGGCGGGTGTGGGGCGGGGGCCTCAGTGTACCTTGGACCGGGGGCAGAAGTCGCTTGTCGTAACGCGCCGTCTGCAGCAGATCGTCCAGAATCTCCTTGTCCGATTTGCCCTCCTCGAAGCTGCAAAACACAACTCACTATATGTACAAGATGATAACCTCAAATTCATTTTTTCTTTTTTTTTTTTTCTTTTTAATTATAAAAAATGGGCCCCATGATGTGACATCTTCGGACCGAGAAAACATTTTTTGTTCATCCTCTTGTGCTCGAACCTGATGATTATCCTCGAAACATAGGAATTTTTTGTCTTTCTTCTTTTAATTTTGAGAGAAATCGAAAGTTGCCTGAGAAACTTCTTTCTTTCTAATATGCTCACGTATTTCTTCAAACTTTTTTTTTGCAAACTTACCTATCTCGATAATGACCGATATAATTAACTCTAAGCGCGCTTTAATTTTTCCCCCATTATTTCATGCACTTTAACAAAAGTTAATGTCGTTGAATGGAATCGGAATAGGAACACAAACGGTTTAGTATATATTTTACACTGTCTGATCATGTGTGTACCTTTACTACTTTATAACTTTCCTCATACACATGGACTCTTCGATCGTTTTCATTTTTCTTTTTTTTTTCTGTTCTTTTTTTTGTTTATTTTTCACTCATTTCCTAAGCCAAGATAATTGACTACCGATCGGTTTAACTATCAAGGTCCTCTTTTTTTAACAATCATGAAAATTGTCCATATTGTTCTCTCAACTTATTTATCTGTAACATACCTACAAACACATTCGTTCGGAGTGTATATAATATATAATAATAATATTAATAATATAATAATAATAATAATAATAATAATAATAATAATAATAATAATAATAATAATACTAATAATAATAATAATAATAATACTAATAATAATAATAATAACAACAATAATAATAATAATAACAATAATAATAATAATAATAATAATAATAATAATAATAATAATAATAATAATAATAATAATAATAAGAGCTACTGATCGAACAAGAAAAGACATTGCTCTCTAAACGCACATAATATGTAAATAGCATCTACACGGCCTTCTGAGAAAAATATTTCATTCATATGTATATATTAATATATGTAATATGTTGATCGAACAAATATAATTTTTATAACACGCTAGAGTATCATAATTTGTTCCTCTTCGATTGTGACTACATCACGATCGCTAGATCATTTACTTACTACGTATGTACAGGATGGGGCAGTAACTTTTATCATCTTGAATATCTGAGTTCTTTCTTTTTTTTTTAGAGATATGGAGAAAGTTTGTTTACGAAAGCCGTATAGTGTGGAGAGGACTATAATATAGCGATAATAATTTCGTTAAGATGAATACGTAAATACAAAAATACCGAAGTGAACGATGCAACTCAACATTTTCTCTATAAACAAGTATTAAAACCATTTATTACTGAAAAATTATTAATTTAGAAAATATTTTAATTTAAATATTTCTAAGAAATTGTAAATAGATACGACTAAAATATAACAAGAGTTACGAAGAAAAATCTTTCGATTTTTCGATATTTCAGTTTCGTATATTAATGACTATAATTAGATCTTTTATCCGTTATTTTAAAAAAAACAAAAGTAAAATTTACATAATTATATTAATAACTGTATATAAAATAAAAATTTTAATGATTTCATTGTAATTATATTTTTATTACATAGAAGAATATAAAAAAAGAATAGGGAGAAAAGAAAAAATTTAATTAAAAAAAATATTAACAAAACCGATTTTATTATATCGATATTATTACAATATTTAAGTAAATGAAGAATAAGTAACGCTTGAAAACGATGTTTTTTTCGAGTCTCTACGATTTTTCGTTCCGCACTTATCTTCGAAAGATTTCCATTCATAATTCGTATACTACAGCTGTTCGTAGTAATAGTATATACAGTAGTAGTAACCTGTTCAGTTGGGTCGCATAAATTCTTGGAATCTATATAGGTCAGTGTGTGATTGAACCAATTGAATGAAATTATATAGGTAAGTGGGTTATTATAAACGTCTTGCATTTGCACGGGAATATCTCCGGAATGAAAAGTCGTAGAAACTTTATTCGAACGTTATTTTAAAGGGCAAAATTTTTTCCATTTATTCAATGTATTGTTAATAATTAACTAGTAAATTGTTATGAACAATTTTTATGAAGAAATTCATATAAACAATGTTCATCTTATTCTTAAAAAAAAAAAAAAAAGAAAAAAATTCAGATCGCTACTGATTTATAAAATTAATTAAATTAATTAACAAATTACTTTTTTCTATAAAATAAATAATATTGTTATACGTTGTCATTAATCACGTCATGCATTTACATGTAAATATTTCCGGGATTAAAAGTCGTAGAAATTTAATTCTAATATTACGTTAAAGGGCAGAATATTCTACATTTTTCCAATCTATTGTTAATAATTAATTAATAAATTGTTATAAACAATTTATAGAAACAAATTCTTACGAACCAAATTTATTTCACTTCCGTCAATCGAAACTTCAAATAGCGACTGAATTATAAAATTAAATCAACTAATAAAGTATTAATAAACAAATTATTATTTTTACCGAAGGAATTATTTTTTTTCTACAATATTAATAGCCACGTCTATCATTTACATGAGAATATCTCCGGAATTAAAAGTCGTAGAGATTTGAAACAAATGCGCAAAATAAGTGTAGAATAAGCGCTTATAAATCTCTTTTAAACTAATTCATTTTCGATATATATCAGTTAATATTTTATTGTTGTTTATATAGAGAATGTCATGCTGTATAAAATCCATGCAATTCACAATATATGATATTGTTTAAAAAGAAACGTTTGATCTTCGTATATCTTTCGCGTGTCCACGTGTAACAAAAGTATTACTACATTATTATGACCCCCTCCGAATCGTACGACTTTGGTTAACGCAGTTTCTTCATATTTCTAAAATGACGTTTAAGATGATCAAAGTTGTTACCCCATCCTGTATAAATAATAATACTCTCTACAAACGTCTTCTCGATATGCATTTTTAACAAAATACCAGTCGCAACTGCAAAATCGAATAAAATTTTTGGAGCAAATATATAAAAAACAATCTGCTGGTCAAAGGACAGATGATAATTATTACGATTGGCATCGATTGCAACTTTTTGAAAAATTTCTGTTTATAAATTAATGGAAATAAATAAAATAAAATACAATAATAATAATAATAATAAAAAAGAAAAGTGAAAGATAGAGAAGTGTCCGAGTACATTCGATATAGCCAGCCACATCCGTTATCCTTTTAATTACAAGATTGTAAGCTAATTCAATCATGTTAAAAAGATACTTTAATATTAAATAAAAATAAATATGATTAATTTTTGTTATGTGTTAGTGAACATAATGTGTAAAAATATTGATCGAGCCATTGGAGTAATAACATCTTCGAACCCTTCTGAAGCAAGTAATAATAATAATAATAATAAAAACAATAATATATATATATATGTATATATATATATGTATATATATATATATATATATATATATATATATATATGTATATATATATATATATAAAGTAACTATCCTATTTTTTTCACTCGTCTTATTTTATTTTTTCGATCATTTACAAAAAAGAAAAATATAAAATTTTATCGAAATTTCTAGTTTCAATAATGTCTAACGTGTTTTTGAATTTATGTTGTAAAACGATCGAGAAAATAAGATAGATCAAGGCGAGAGAAATAAAGGGCGAGAAGAGAAGATTTTTTTATACGTACATGTTGTTCTCGGCACGCACGAGACTGGCAAGAGTGAGGGCGAGTGTGAGGATACAGAGGATGGTAAAGATGAGGGAACTTGCGAGGGAGGTGAGAGACAGCGAGAGGATGGACGAGAGGCGGCCGCCACCACCCGCACACCGCCCTAGCACCACCCAACCCATTCTATGTCATCTGTAACAGATAAGTTGACAAATGATTAGTACAATAATAATAATAATAATAATAATTATTATTATTATTTAAAAAATATTTAGACATAAATATGCGAAGAAAGGAAACATTGGTATGAGTCTCGATATGAAAAAAAGGTTCTAAAAGTTGAATGATCGATAATTTACGTTTATGTTATATCATTAATTATAAGTTATTGTATATAATTATATATAATAACTGATTTAATATATTATTTATTATATATATTACATACATCATATACATGAGAATTGATAGCTTATTATTATACTCTTTATTATATCAATTACTACTGGTAATATATATAACTATAAATATATATAAATTAGTATAGTATAATATAATATATTAGTGTAATCATTTAATTTTTTTAGTATGTACATGTACATTAAACTGTACAATTATTATATTATGTAATATATATATATATATATATATATATATATATATATATATATATATACATACACATGCTTTAATATTATATAATTTTGTTTCTATACATAAATAAAAATTAGTTTATAGAAAATAGAGAAATTTTTAACAATAATATTTCAATATTTCAAGATAGGCTCCCATCTATCAAGATTGGAATTGTTTATTCATTTAACGACTACAATGTGAGCCAGGAACAAACTCGTTTACGTAAACGATAAGATCGTTTGACGATCTTGTGCCGAAGGTGAGAGCCAAGATCTTCCGGATGAAAAAACAACAAACAATCCTTTGTTATTCGACGGACAATATTCGATAATCATTGTCATGGTATCAATCAGCTACTCGAATTCGTTTGCTTCTACTTCGAAATAAGCTTCGTTCTTATTTTATTTTTCCCAACGTCACGTTTTTCTAGCAAAGCGACTTTTGAAGGAAAGAGAAAGATCGTGTTTGTAAATAATTAATTTCCTTTTCTTTCTCTCTTTCGCTCTCATTTTTTTTTCTTTTTCTTTTCGTCTCTTTTTTAACTCTACACTCAGAGTTCTTTACAACTTTATTTTCAGTCTTGCGAAAAATTTTCTTCAACGAGTACTGCCCACTATTTTCGCGTAGAAACTTTGAAAAAATGTAATTATTTTTAAGACAAATAAAAAAGTTGAAATTTCCATCTTTCATTCCTTTAAAATTATACATAATATTAAATCATACATAATATTATATTTTATTATTTATTAACCAGATGGAGGAGGGTGATGAGGTTTAGGATGAATAATGAGATGAGAGGGGCAAGGTACTGGGAGGTATAGAAGAAGAGAAGGTGTAGGATGTGTGGGGAGGGTAAAGAGACGTGGGAGTATGTGTTAGGAGAATGTAGGATCAAGGAGGATGGGGAGAGTTTGTAGGAGTGAATGAGGGAGGTGTTAGGGTAAGGAGGAGAAGGCGGGTGGTGAATAAGGAAGCTGGAAAGGAAAAGAGGGAAAGAAAGGGAGGGAGACGAGGGGGGATGGGAATGTAAGCCTGCAAAGAGGTGTGTGCATGTGTGTATGTGTGGTACTGGAAGCCCACGCGATTTCAGGGAATTAGCGCTCTCTCTTTCTCATTTAGTCATTTTAGTTATTTAATCATTTTAGTTGTTAAATCGTTTTGTTATGTTGTTATTTGGTTGTTATTCGAGTAGTATTTTACATTAAGTTGACTAATATGTAAGATAATTATAAGTTAGTTATAAGGTAGCTTTAGTTAGATGTAAGATAGGTGTAAGGTAGATATAAGTGTTGAGGATGGAGAGGTTTATGTATGGTTTGTAAGAGATTTGTAAGATGTTTGGGTACGCTCCTCTGGAAAAACGTTTTCAAACCCTGAGGGGAAGAATAAAATATCTATCTATTATTTATTAACCGTGCTATATATTTCTAAATATCTGAAAATTAGATTGAAATCTTATTTTCATAAATCTTTGTTCTAATTTTTCTTAAATATCTTATGTATATTATCTTAATATTTTTCTTTAAATAAAATCTATTTTTTATATTATCATCATTCTCTCTTTCTCCATCTCTCCCTCTGTCATTTTTTTAGATCAATACGGCAATCAAATTTTCATAAGCAGTAGACTGGAAGGGAATCGTCATCTCGAAACGAGTCATATTCAACGTAAGTACGTAGATACATACTACATGCATAGATACGCAGATACGTAGCCAGTGAACCAAGTCATAAGGCGTGAACGTAACGTAATATTTGCTATGTTGAAATTTCTCTCATGAGATCGTCAAGTGTTATCCGTTGGGTACAAGGTTTTGCATTTTCTAGGAAATGAGCAACCGCAAACATACGGTATCCTCTGAAACAGCCCGAGGCTGGTGCTTCTAGTGCTGATGACTTCAAGAGTTCGATCATGTTGACACATATATATTAAAAAATATAGAGATAGATATAGAGGAAGAATAAGAGTAAGAGAGAAAGAGTAAAATAGAAGGAGAGAGAGAGAGAGAGAGAGAGAGAGAGATACGAGGAGCAAAAAAAAAGAAAAGGAAAGGAAAGAAAGAGAGAAAGGAAAGAGAGAGAGAGAAAGAAAGAAGGGGGGGAGGGAGGGAAAGGGAGAGAAGTAGAAGAAGAAAAAAAAAAGGAAAAAAGAGAGAACGAGAGAGATTAGTCAGTTAAAGCAAAGGCTTAGAGAGTTCTCGCGTGTTGGCGCATAACTTTCGTATAAGGGCCTAATGTCGACGCTTGAGAGTCTATCTCACTCATCTTCCTTTTTCTTTTTTTTCCCCTTTTTTTTTACTTTTTCATGTGCTTCCTTTTTTTCTTCTTTTTCTAACACGACGATCCAATCTTGAGATTGCTCCGAGCAAGGCCGAGAAAGTTTCGTAATTGAAAATAATGAGGATGGTAAATCTCGCACGAACTCAACACTTTCTCTTTATTCGTTTCTTTCTATCTTTTGTCCCTTCTCTCTCTCTCTCTCTCTCTCTCTCTCTCTCTCTCTCTCTCTACCTATTTTTCTCTTTTCATTTTTTAAGTTCGTTCAATCATCGGACGTTGACCGTTTTTGCTCTAAGAATTAATTAATTTATTCGATTCGAACTAGATCTCCGTATACACACGATAATTAATTTCTTTGAGAAAAGACTCGAATTTGAAATAAAAAGAAATCGAAAAAAGAATGAATTAATGAATTAATGAATGAGAGAATAATAGAATGAATAAATGAAAGAATGAATGATAGGATGAATAATGAATGAATGAAAGAATGAATAAATAAGTAAATAAACTTTGTATTTATAAAGATTAAAAGATATTATTATTTATATAAATAAGAATAATCTGTAAACTCTAATTAACTGGAAATTCAAAGAGATAAATAAATAAATAAATAAAAGATTAAAAATATGTATCATAAAGATTAAAAAACGTATCTGTTCATACTAATAAAAATAATCTCTTCCTGAATTTTAATTAAATAGAATGAAAGAGAGATCGGTGAATAAATAAATAATTAAATGAATTAATTAATTATAATATCAATAAACATAATCTCCCCTAAATTTTAATTATCTAGAAATTGAAAGAGAGAGGGAAAAATAAAAATAAACAAATAAATAATATATACAAACGTTGTATTTATAGAGAGATTAAAATATATAATTGTTACTATATTTTACAAATAAAAATAATCTGAGAACTTTGACAAATTACGAATGTAATAATAAGTTAATTTCCAATGACCATCTGTTACATTTGATTATTACGTCATCCAAAGTTAAGTAGGTGACGTTTCTTTGATGTTGCGGAAAATACTTTCAATTTACGTATTTATCAGAGGGGTATCGCAGTGAGTGTAAAGCGAGAACGCGCTAAATCATTCACAATCCACGGTCGACCTCCTACCCTCCTTGATTTCTTATTTTCCCATGAGCTACATACTTCTATAAGTCTCCTGACCGTACTACGAAATATCGATTGACAGATTACTCTAGAAATCACTTGATTATATATCTTTGACATTTTACTACAAAATACATCTAAAATAATCTTCGTATAAATGTTTTCAGATAATTAATTAGGATAGTCAATTATTGTCAGTATTATTTCAAAATTAATAATAATTACGATATCTAAATGACTCGAATGAAGTCCATTAAAGTATCACAAATTAATAAATCTTTCAATCTCCATAACAATGATGAAATTTCAGTGCAGCATTTCTCAACTTTTAGTCGCGTGGCACAAATATAGATATATTGTTTTTCATGAATCCAATTATTTATAATCTAAGTATAATTTTCAAAGATCCGACAGACCTTGAGGAGTAACTTTATATTATTTTAAAAAATACGACCTTTTCGATATTCTTTCGGAATTCGTAAGGTAGCAATAATTTCGTAATTCACTCTACGAAAAGAAACATTCCGGGAAATCTCTTACATTACCTGATCACATTTATCACTTTGCCGTAAGGTCGTAGCTATCATTTTACGATCCGTTGAAAAATTTAACCCCAACCTTGTAGATTGATAAATGCTATTCTAAAGGACCAACTTTTTTCAACTACTATCCTAGTTATAACATTTACTGGCAAAAAGTTCATTATGCACAAGCGATAACATTCACAACTCACTTTTGATAAATACGTATAAAAGATCATGAGAATTCATCGCCATCATTTTAATATCAGAAATTTAAGCTTGTTTCAAAGCATATAAATCCTTTAATTACTACTTTAAACCTTATCATGATGCTCAACATTTTAACAAAAAATATGCTACCTTCGAGGAAAAGACGATAATGTCTTTTTGTTTTATTGTAATAAGCTTCGGAGAGGAATAAAGAAAGATGGTAAGAGAGAACGAAATATTCGAAAGGAAAAAATGACTAATATTATAATATTATTCGGTAAATGATAAAATTAGATTGGTATACTTAATAATTGGTATATTCACATTTTTTAATTTCTCCCAAAAATATTTAACACATTCGTTGGATAGAACGCCAATTGGCGAAATTATTTACATTGCTATTGGTACATGTAACGCCGTTTGGCGTCATCGACCATGTATACCAAATGAATCAAAAAGAGAGAGAGAGAGAGAGAGCGAGAGCGAGAGGGAGAGGGAGAGAAAGAAAAGAAACCAAATATATATATATATATATATATATATATATATATATATATATATATATAAATCACACCCACAGCAAAGGTATGTATTTTTTAAAAGGCAATAAATCTATTAAACTAAATTTTATAAAATGTTGAATCTATAATAACCATGACAATTAAGATCATTTCAACAATTATAAAATACCTCGAATAAGAGATAAAAAAATGATTAGAAAGAGAGAGAGGGGGAGGGAAAAATAGAGAAAAACAGAAAGAGAAAAAGAGAAAATAAAATGTTAGGAAGGAGAAAGTGACAATGTCAATAGGCCGGTGGTGGTTGAGTCAGAGTCAAGCCATCAGGGGGTTAGAAATAAATGCTACCAACCGTACAGCTGATGTTCGTTCGATCAATACGGGGCGTTGCGGCACGGAACGCTCTAGAGTAACGTCACGTGGCTTAGCCCGTCCCATTCTGAGAGACTCCGCACAAGTCGCGTATCCAGAACGCTACACTTTCGCGAGGTTAACTTTCATGATCCGCGAATTTGAGAAAGTACGCGACGAACTTTCAACAGTAAATCATTGAGCAACCACTACCGACTATGATTGTCATCACCTTTTTCTTAAAACGTACCATTCAGCTCGAAAGAATTACAGAGATACATTGATAGATAGATAGATAGATAGATAGACAGATAGATAGATAGATAGACAGATAGATAGATAGATAGATAGATAGACAGATAGATAGATAAATAGATAGATAGAGCGAAACACACACAAAGAGAGAGAGAGAGAGAGAGAGAGAGAGAGAATGACAGGAAAGTGTCAGAAATCCTCAATGAGGTATGCCCCACCCTCTCTTTCTCTCTCTCTCTCTTTTTTTTACAACTCTACAAAATCCACATCCCTAGACCATGTCAAACGGCTTTCTTCAGAATTTCACGCTTTTTTGTTTTTACCACTTCCTCCCTTTTTACATCACTCTTTTTTCCCTTTTTACTCGATTACACTGGATCTCTCTCTCTCTCTCTCTCTCTCTCTCAGCCAACGTAATATGTTTCCCCGCTACCAACGGACTTTTTTCTTTTTCCTTTCTTTCTTCTTTTTTGTTTATTTTTTTTTCTTTGTAACATCAGCACTACGTTTCTCTGAAGTCTATATATGATTTGTATGTCTACATGTGAGAGGAATAATTTTTCGTGAATAATATTTTTATAAATAAATATTCTAAGATCGAATTAATCGTATCTTTAATCGCGACTGTAATACATGTAATTGTTGCTTTTGTTAAAACGGTAAAACAACGATGTAACTTCGATATATCTGACGCACACTGTCGAACGGAAATTGTTATTATTATTTCTTCCGTGAAAATGACAAAAATTGAACTAAGGAATGTAGTATTATCGTTGTGTATTTAGAAATTCATTTTTCCTTTTTTCCTGTTCTCCTTTGTTTTTTTAAATCATTACCATTTTAACGACTTAACGATTGTTTAAAATTCGAGTTTATCTGAACAGATGTTAAAAATTACAATTAATAAAGAATGATAGATAAACATTGACGTTGACGCGAACCTTGTAACAATAAGATTCTTTAAATCAGAAAGATAAAACGACGACACGAACTGATTCATCCAAACGATTAGAAAACGCGTAGACGAGGATAGGAACGCGTATTAGGATTAGCCACTATATGTACATGGAAAAATAACGACGAGTTAGCGTCGCCAGACGTACCGACGCCAGAGAGTTAACGACCTTCGCATATAGTGCCGTTGGATATCTAGGGCACAAACGCGTTACATTTTCACCAACAACGCAATTCGTATCGATGACAACGATAGTGAGAACTCTGATTAAGAAATTAACTTTGTTAGAAATAACACTGCGACGATTCTGGTATTAATCTTTTAAGTCTTTTTAATGTACGAGCGAACAAAATCACACCTTCAACCATCTTCCGTAAGATTACAAAAAAGAAGAAAAAATGGCTACTTTTTCTGTTTATTTGTATTTTCTTTTTATTTATTCATTTATTATGTAGGTACATCAAATTTGTAAGTCTCTTGAGAAGACTTTATAGTGAAGGTATAAAAATTGTTTTTAGAGGTAAAAAAATGTATTAAATTTTTATATGTTCGCGAATAATTTTTTTTCTGTTAGTAATAACAGAATTTTTATTACTATCGAGAAAAACGAATTCTCGTTCTAATTCATATTCATATATTCCTTTTGTCTTTCATTTTTGTTTTGTTGTTTCTTTTTTGCAATCCCATTTAAATTTTTCTTTACAGATCAAAATTCACATCTGTATGATTCTATATATTTCTGTATTATACCATTACTTATCGAAATTCTATCCTTTACTTTGTCAATTTTTTATTCCTTCGCATTAACAATAAAATCGGCTTACTTTGAAAGATTTCTGTCACAGAACTTTTTTCTTCCACGAAACTTTCCGATACTCGTTAGATTTCTGATAATCGATTGATCGTTCGATACTTTTGAAAAATGAACTCGAGTCGACGACTTCCCTCGACTTTTCAAGAAATTCGAATCTTTATTTCGTCGATTTTTATGTACAAGTAGTCGTCTCAGTTCTGCGGTTCTCGAGTATAGCTTGTTAATCGCGTCGTGACACGGTTAGTTCATGGAATCACGCAAACTCGAGAAAGGCGTACTCTTTCTATGCGAAAGAATAGGGTTACGGGCAAGGGTGCGGTAAAATTGGCGCGGAGAAATCGCCAAGAGAACCATGTCACTGGGACACGTTCGTGATTTTCTTTCTATTTTTTTTCTTTGTTGTTTATTTATTTATTTTTTCATTAACATATACTTATAGAATAATAATACAAATATAGGAAAAATTATGTGCAGCTTTTTTTCTTTTTCTTCTTTTAAATATATAATATAATGATAAATTGTATATATTATTGTATGATGAAAAATATTTAACAAATTATGAATAATATAATTTTTCTTACACGATTTTATATTTGTGTGATACTAGTGATATCAATAAAAATATATATCTTTTGTTAAACGTTTGTATTCTTATAACTTTATCATTGACTAATACTACTTAAAAGACACTCTCTGGTAAAGTTACGTACAATCTTCGATATTTAATATTTTTATCATAAACGATATTATTCGATGTTTGGAAATATTTTAAAGAAACATAAAAGATAAAATAATTGAATAAATAAATAAATAAATAAATAAATAACGATATATAAGAAGAACGCTTATTGTGACACGATTTAAATAAGATAACGAGTTAACTAAGACCTCCAAAGATCAATCCATATTTATATCCATCGCGTGAATCCGTTCTTGGTATTGGAATGAATTTTACATAAATCGATACGTCCAACTAATTCCACTCGTAATACTTTTATAAAAACGATACTCTAGGAGAAACCATAGATATTTTTGATATGGTACGTTCTCGTAATATACCATATATTTCGTTTATATATTACAATATATATATATATATATTCTTTGTATACATGCTACGTTCTCACCCAAAAAATCTGTAAAATCCTGATAAAAAAATCAGGATATGTACAGAAAAAAGTTAAAAAATTTTACCTTAACGTGAGATATGTGGCTGGTCGCAATGGACGAGGCAGGTTGTTGCTGTTCGTTGTGTAGGTTTTCCTTCCTCCTTCAACTTTTACGAACTCTCATCTTCACTCACGACACTTCATCCGCTAGCTCGAGTACAAGACTCTTCAGTACTTCATAGCTACTTTAACATCGACGAGCACTAATCGTCATCTGAAAAGAATAGTACAAGGTGAACCTTTCAGGTTGAACTTATCAATGTTAACGTTGATCCATCTAACTATATTTCTATCTATTTTTTCTCTCTCAGACATTTAGATACATATAGGAAACCATTTTGAAACGGCTAAAGAAATATAATCGCATTTCACAGATGCTCGGTTATACATTACTGTCGTGGTAAATAACAATTGAGGTCGTTTAAGAATCGTGACAAAAAGAAGGTCAGGGGTGTAATAAAATGTAATGATATCAAGAAGGACCAACCGAATGTCATATGATTTATAATGTTAAAAAGCAATATAACGTGTGTTATTAAAGTTGAGACAGACAGACAGACAGACAGACAGACAGACAGACAGACAGACAGACAGACAGACAGAGAGAGAGAGAGAGAGAGAGAGAGAGAGAGAGGGAGAAAGAGAAAGAGAGAGAGAGAAAGAGAAAAAGAGAAAAAGAGAGAGAGAAATGTAGTGATTTTAGTAATTACATCGTACAGCTAATAGACGGTAAGAAACATTGGTCGAGGCAAGAATGTCGTCTTGATTTTAATTCTTTCTCGAGATTATTATCTCTCTCTCTCTCCCTCTATCTTTCTCTCTCTCTCTCTCTCTCTCTCTCTCTCTCTCTCTCTCTCTCTCTCTCTCTCTCTCTCTCTCTCTAATAAAATATCCAACTTCGAATTAAAAAAGAAAAAAAGAAAATAAATACAAAGGTAATAATAAAATAATATAAATATAAAAGAAACAAGAAACATTAAAATTAATTTCTCTTTAGAATAAAATTTTTATCTCCCATTGTTTTCATATAATCAAATAGCAATCACACACACATATGCACACTATATATATAGCTCGTAACACATTTGGAACTTGGTCCTCCTTTAATATAACATAAGAAATAGTTGTATAGTGACAAGCGCAAATGGCAGAAGTTATTGCCATACTGCCACGGTCATTGATTTAGCCGAGTAAATCGTTATCTATATAAGTTTTCTCTTCGCCTGTGATATACACAGGAAAAGTCCGAGATGGTTGGTTACACGTCAAAAAAAAAAAAAGAAAAAATAGAAAAAAGAAGAATGAAAAAAAGAAAGAAAGAAAGTAACAAATATATATACATAAACAAATAGAACGATTCGCTTTGAAACGATATCATTGAAAGTGGAACGGATTGAAATGAAAGTTTCTTACACGCGGCATACACCTAATCGCGTGTTACTACCTCTTTATAAAAGCGACATCGCGAAACTCCCCTTCATCCCTTCATCGTTTGTACCCTTTTCATCACACACCTTCTTGCTTCCTAGCTAAATTCTTCATTGTAATATAATAAGTATTTCTTCAATGTAATATAATGTGTATTAAATGTACATACACACGCGCGCACGCATGCAAGCATATACAAATTTCATTTTTTGTTCTTATGCTTCACACATTTTTATATTTTTTCTTGTTTTTCTTCTTTCTTTTCTTTTTCGTACAGAATTCGCGAGTTACAAAACAAATACCCATATTCCACGTTCTAAGTTGACTTGAACTCGTTAAAATATAAAACAAATTTTGATAATCGATGTAAGCTTTGTTACGGGAGATTCAACGCGAAAAAGAATCGAGTTTTAACCTTGACCTCGATTTGAACCACAACCTTTCGAATACATCTAATCGTAGAGTGATCACGTTATACAAATCGAATTTCTTTTATTTTTTTTTTTTATATGAAAACAAATTTAATTTTTTTTTCTTATATTGGATGAAGAAAACAATTATTCTATGAAATATTTTGAATTGAGACGTCAGAATAAACTAAGTTCTACATTTTTGATCGTCGTTTTGAACTTTCGGAGATAATAAAGCGTTCTCTCTCTCTCTCTCTCTCTCATTCCATGTTTCTATCTTTCTCTTTACTTTTCTCTCTTATTTAATGCTCGACAGCTCGGCTAAAGCTGCCTCCAGTTCGGGGATGCGCACTTTTTCGTGAGAGTTTCTCAATAAGAGTGAGAGAGAGAGAGAGAGAGAGAGAGAGAGAGAGAGAGAGAGAGAGAGAAAGGAGAATAGGAAACGAGAAAAGCATTCACATCTTTGTCCGTTTAACAGGGAATACAAGTACCGAGAACAATCCGCTAATGCTAATCGATTGCAGTTTTCTCCGCGAAACGAGCGAGATTATTGCATAAACAAACCATTCAGTTATGCAACTTTGCGAAAAATAATACATTTTTGGTATACCCATTTGACCTGCGAATATTCAATATTAAATTTCATTTCTCTAATTTTCTCTGGTTTTACCTTTTAAAGGGAGTACGTCAAGATACATATATATATATATATATATATATATATATATATATATATATATATATATATATATATATATATATATAGATAAGAGATAAATAGAGATAGAGAGAAATATAGTGAGAAAAACCTTCATTTAAGTTTCACAGAAAGCTTAATTCCTGAAACTCTTAAACGTGATTCACGTGCGCGCGCGCGCGCGCGCGCACGCACACACACACACACACACACACACACACACACACTGAGCTATTAAACGCGTTTATTACTCAGTTCCGTGTGAAATGGAAAACTTTTGCAAGTTGGTAATTCGTAGTTCGGACGTCGTAATACGAATTTCTCTACCTCTATGATTGCATGAGTGAACGCACGACGACGTCCAAAAAACAATGACGAATGTTGTATCTATGTAGTTATAATAATGCACAGGAAACGTCGTTCGTTTCTACGAGAAACCCCTATCATCGTGTTTTTTAAACGGATAAACACTAAAGCTTGGCAGACACGTTCATGTAAAAAGAAAGAGGACAGTCGTTTATAAGCGACGAAACTTTCTTCTTTCATATAATATGTGTGTGTGTGTAAATATATATACATATATATGCATGTATATACATACAATGTAGTATGTGTATATACATATATCTTAGTTAGTACAATATATATGTATATAGGATGAGAAAAAACATTTAAACAGAAATATCTGGCCATTCTTATGGTAATTTAAAATTCCTATCTTATAAATTATGACGTAAAAACTTTATCATATTTGTTCAATTAAAAATTGAGAAGAGAACGGTATTACTATTTCTTTATTTTTCTTTTTTTTATATAACGTATCTTACAATTTCTATCTTGCAAAATTTCAAAAGAAATTAATCAAATTTTTTCGAATATAAAGTGGGAAAGGAAGGTATTATTTTTGTAATAAAATATTTTACAAATTTCTATCTTATAAATTATAAAATTTTTTTTTCTTCCTCATATAATATATAACTATGCATATACATATATATATATATATATATATATATATATATATATATATTTGACTACTTTTATTCGAAAAATATGATAAATTAATCTTCTTTTTCGATGTTTAATTCCTACAGTTACACTCGAAAGTAGGTCAACGGGCTGAAATTAAATCGAATAGTCTATCTCGCAACGAGAGTTTCCAACCAGTTTACGTAAATTAATGATTAGATTCAGCATCTTTGATGCTAATACACACACACACACACACACACACACTGATGATAATAATAATCATCGTCGTCAAGATAATAATAATATTAATCTCGTTTTCATTTCTTTTCTCTCTCATTTATTTCGTGATTTAATGAACGTAATTCGGATTATAAAATTCATCAAATGTTAATAAAAGATTCTTAATAATCTATTTTAAGAATTATCATTTACAAATATTCATCGAATAATTTTACATGACCAACAATTATTCGAATAATTTATAATGACTTTCACGTGATTCGTTAGTACGAAAGAACGATTATAATAATCTTACACTCAGTAAAACGTCATATTATTTTTAAAGGTATACACCATTAGAATAAGAGAAACAATAAAATAGCATGAATTTCATAACTTAATTTATTCCTATAGTCGACAAGGTCCTTATACGGATGTGCTTACGTGCAAACAGGTTCTCGTGTGAGCCTCTCGTGTACGCATTAAATCAACTTACACACGTATAACATACGTATTATACACGTATGATATATGTATATATATATATATGTACGTAGATGTTGACGTTTATCAGCATATTATCTATGTTCCATGACGGATGTCTAGGAAAGTGTCACGAAAGAACGGAGGGAGGGTATCCCTTCTAGCGATCGACAAAATTATGTGTTTGGAAGGAGAACGACGAACGAGGACAAACACGAACAAATGACGACGTCCGGCAATGTTCGTTCGTTCGTTCGTTCGTTTTATTGATCGAGTATAACATTTTTTTCTCTTCAAATCGCTCATTTTTATCTTAAACAATTTTTATAAACATATACGTGTTTGTACGTTTACATGTGTGTGTGCGTGCGTGCGTGTGTGTAATATGAAGCTTTTTATCTTAAGTGGACTTCTCTCTTCAAAATAATCAAACATAATGTGAATTAAATATCTATCTCAAAAAAAAAGATTTCATGACGATTATAACAGAGAAATATTAATAACAATCATAACGCATTTGTCTGATTTTAATTAGGGGAAAAAAAAGAAAAAATCTAGGTCGTTAGGTACACTACCTACTTTCGAAGTAGTCAACATGTAACAATTAAAAATGGGCCACCCAGTATAACGAATCGTTGGAAGGAGAAGAGTCCAATTTATTTCGGCTCTTTCGTCGATCTTAATTTGATTTCATTTTCTAATGAACCTAACTCATTTCCTAACAAACACGAAGAAAAAGATAGGAGAGCGAGAGAGAGAGAGAGAGAGAGAGAGAGAGAGAGAGAAAGATAGTGAAGGACGTTCGATGCATAATAGTATCGTTCAAGGATATCCACATCATTCTAGTGTAGGTAGGTTGATAGGTAGGCAGATAGGTAGTCGATTTAGAAAAGGAATCTTTTTCACAAAAAAGATACTCCTATGTATTTCTATATGTGTGTATGTATATTAGTGAGAGAGCTTTATCGTAATTAAGAATCATAATAAGTGGAACGCCATAACGGAAACGATGTAATTACTTTTAACCGATTTTCTCCATTCTGAGAAACCGAACCAAATATTCTATATTCTCTATTTTGTTTTTATTTTTTGTTATTATTATTTCTCTTTTCTTTTTCGAATTTTTTTTCTTTTTTTATTATCGAAAAAGAAGTAAATATATATAGAAAGTTTTTCTTTTACAATAGCGCAAACGACAAAAGAGATCGAATAAGATCGGATAATAATTTTTTGTAATTTCGTTCGAATTAAAAGTTTCGCAATAAGTCGATTCCTCAAGATGTAAGAAAAAGAAGACATAAAGAAAGAAGACAACAACAGCATTAAAACGAGATATGAATGAGATCCGATTTAGTCTCATTGTATAATACGTTTATTCCTTTCGCTTTATTTCTTTCTATTTGTTTTCCCTCCAATCCTTTTTTCATTCCATCTCGAAATTATAATTTTATAAATACAATGTAGATTTTGTATAATAAAAATGTCAACGAAATTTGCAATATTCGTTAAAAGTTTTTTTACTACTGTACTTACTTCTCTCTCTCTTTTTTTTTTTATTTATTTAAATAAAATACTTCAAGTAAATACTATTACATTTTAATATGTTAACATAAAGTTCTGTTTTAATTGATTTTATTTTCATCTCAATGTATTAACAAATTATCTAATGTTTCCTTTTTTGTTACTATATTTTACATTAATATGATACATTTTTATTAAATATTATAATTTGATGATATTCCACGATATCGAGCTATTTATTTGTTTATTTACTTATTATACTTATCGAAAATTAGACTATTGATTATTTTACTAATATCCGATTCTATTTTAATTAATTTTATTCTCATTTGAACGTGATAATAAACATTGTGATTATTTTTCTAATTTCTAAATAATATGCATTATCAAATATATCAATTTTATATAATGTTAATCAACAATATCGAGCAATTTTAATTACATCACCGAAATCAAATTCTATTGGAATTTATTTTATCATAATCTCAATACAATAATTTTTCTTTTTAAAGAATAATAGACGGACTTTTAAATACTTATAACATTTCGATGATTTAATTCAAAACAATAATAGAATTTTATTTCAATAACACATGTCATGTAACTTCGAGATCATATACTCATATATCCTATATTTTATTAAATTTTATTTCATTCTTCCATCACTAAAAAGTATGACGATTAAAAGCTTATATCCAATCTAATATAATTATACTAATATAATTTATTATTCGAATTCATTTTATGTAATTTTTGATTAGACATAAATCAAAAATTGTCTTATGGAGATTTAACTTAAATAATTAGAATAATTATTCTCTCTTTCTTCCTGTGGTTAAGAAAACAAGATGATCTCGAACGTGAGATTTGAGTAATATATAAATGTACATAGATACATACATACATACATATATTCAAGCCTTTCACACGAAGCTCTCACACGTTTTGTCTCCTATCTTATTGTCCATGATCTTCCCAGCGTGAAATTTTGGTTTCATGGGCTCAAGCACGTCAAAAATATATAAAAGAAGCTGACGAAAGAAATCTTGCTTATTCGGAAAATGCCATGTTTTCTGCTTTCGCGCTTACGCCCTTTAATAACGACGTTCGCGAGGACGTCGTTAAAAGAAAAATAAATAAAAATCAAGAAAAAGTAAAACTAAAAAAAAGGAAAACAAAGTGGAAGAAAATAGAAAAAAAGAAAGATAAATTGTTACTTTTCTTGCTACTATATTTTCTTAGAAATATTATTACGATGAAAAAAAAAGAAACAGAGAAAAGGAGTAAAAAAAAAAGAAAAGAAAAAATAATCTAATCTCGAAGGATTCTAATTATACTCCTCTAAATGCATTTAATAACTCAACTGTACGCATTCGATCTAACGGTTTGTTACCTTGGCACCATTTTCTAAGCTCACGATTATGCGATTGGAACGAACATATACGTACACGTATATTCGTAGGAAGTTACAAATCTCAGGTATTGCACTAACATTATCTATCTATAATTAAATTTTTGTTGCGTCTAATGAGAAATTATGTAATGTGAAATTTATATTACGACTTATATTAGTATAATTATATTATATTAAATATAACTAGACTCTTACTATACAACATATATTCATATTCTCTCTCTCTCTCTCTCTCTCTCTCTCTCTGTCTGTCTCTTTATCTATCTAAATTAATTAATAATTAGTGTAATTATACTATATTAGATGTAACTTATACTTAACAAATATTAACTTTCAAGATAAAATTTAACTTTAATACTGTTACTAACTGTAAAGAAAAAAAAATAGAATAAGATCAAAAAGATACGCATACATATATGTACGTGATTGTGCGATTTCGAAGTTGTTATATGACGTTCTAAAGGGTTTACGAATGTAACATACATACCTATAACAAAGAAATAAAATTAAAAAAATGTCCGGATAAATTAACCAGAAAAGAAAATGAAAGGTAAAAAATATATGTACGTACAGAGGGAAAAGACATTCCTTCAGAATGTCCTTCATTTGTAATATTAATCTTAGATAGTGAAGTACTATCTTCTTGACCTCCTTGCAATACAAAAAGAAAAAGAGAGAGAGAGAGAGAGAGAGAGAGAGAGAGAGAGAGAGGGAATACAAGGAAAAGAAAAAAAAATAATCGTAAAAATCATAAATGAACAAAAAAATTATTAAAATTTTTCATACTCAAACTCAAGAATTTCTATATATCGATATATAAAACAAAGACAACTAGAGAATAGAAGTAAAAAAAAATGAATAAAATAAAAGATTTCTTTTCATATAACCGTAAATATCGAAACTGTCCAAAAGAATAAAATGAAATAACGTGAACTAAAGAAAAAATTTTCGATATATCGAATCAACCCGGAAAACGAACAATACATCGAAAAATAGGAGAAATAGAGAGGAAGAGAAAAAGAAGAAAAAATAAAATAAAATAGACTTAAACAATAAAACAAATATTCTCGAAATAGGATCGAATTAAAAATAAAACAGAGGTGTAAATCTATAAACAATCAATCTCGAACGAGTAAACATATTTTCAGGTCACTTTATTTAATCTAGAAAAAGTTAACCGACTCGAAATAATACTATGCGAATACCTTGGGTGTTCATTTAATCGTACGTTTGGTTTGCACAAAGAGATACGCGATAGTCTGGAAAATATATCGGAAGAATAGTATTAGTGTACTCCTATGAGAGAAAGAGAGAGAGAGAGAGAGAGAACGTGTCTGTGAAAAAGAAAAAGAGAGAGAAGGGGTAAAGAATCGTATTTATTTTTCACCTCACTACGCAAAATCGATCGTTACCTCGCGGCCGCTGCTAACGCTCATAAACGCAATCACGAATTTGTATTGCAACCTTCACCTACCTAATGCTAACTACGAGACGATAGAATTAATAATTTCAGATGTAAATCTTTATTCTCGTATGAAATGAAACGGAAGTTCTCTTCGCCACTTCGCTCCTACAAACTCCGCATTCTTTTATAATATTCTCGAACTCCATTCGAATTCGTTCCTTTATTCGAAAATACAAATAAGAATTTAAAAGGAAAAATGGGAGTATGCCAAGTGCACGAAATTTACATATAATTTATGTATGTATATCTATACACATGCACAAAGACACAACACGAACACACACACACACACATACATACATCATACATTGCAGCCATTGTTCCCGTTATATGTACTCATCGAATAATTTCTGAAATTACAAATGCACACGATAAAACAATGAAAAATCAATTAACAATATTCTAGGTCATTTTTTCCGATCCAATTTATTTGGTTGTTGCTATATTATGGTGATCAAATCAATTGACAGCGGTGATTCCTTTATTGTAGGAAGCATTGTATGTACTTATGATTTTAGATCTAATAAAAGAAAAAAATTAATGATATTGATATGTAAACGATGATCGTGCAAGTAGTCGACTTATTACAATTTTAATAATTGCTCGATCAAATAAGAATTCATTATCGTTTATTATCAGTAAACGTTTTATCGATAACGTTCGACATAAGTATGTACAAGTATTATTTAATTATTCGATTATTAATCAAATATATATATGTAATAGTACATCTAACGTTTATACGTATATGAGAAGTGATAATAAAAGATAAATTTTTAACCTTTGGCAACTTGAATACTTTTTGAATACATTCATGCTATAAAACTTAGTAATACTGAAAAGAAAGAAAGAAAGAACAAGAAAAAAAGAAAAAATAATTTATTGATAGATATCATCGGAGAAACGAGTCGATTCGATGATTGATTCTTGTTCCCCCTTTTTTTCTTTCGTCGTTTCATAATAGATCATGTATCAATCGACCGATATCAATTATAGAATAAATTTCTTTCGTTATTACATTATATACGCATACTGACATATTTGATTTTTATTTTAATAGTTATATAGGGGTGTAAAGGTTCGATGAGATGACACGAGAATAAACTCAACGCCTTTTGTTCTATTAACAAAAGAAAAATGAAATAAAATAAAATGAAATAAAATGAAATAAAATGAAATAAAATAAAGTAAATATACAAATATATTAGGAATATAAAGGGAAGAGAAAGATAAATTATTATCGCGAGAGATCGATCCGCAAGTGAAAAGAGGACACCACTTCATTTATATAACGAATATTATCACAAAACGTGTAATCTATACGTACATATATATGTATGTATATATGTATGTATATATGTATGTATATATGTATTATATACATATACGTATATACTCTCTCCATGAGATTACGCGAAAATTGTCAAGATAAGATCATTGGACTCGACAAGAATATGTTCAAACAAAATGTGACAATAATTACATACACGATTTATTGATCGTACGATCGATAATTATCAATTTATAAATTTGCTCTAAATTCTTTCTAAATTCATTCGATGAGGTAACTTGAACGTGCTTCAAACGAAAAAAGTTCTAATGAAAAAAAAATATAAAAAATGTTAAGGTGACATATGAATTTTCCATCATTGTCATCGTTGTCGTCGTCATTGTTGTCGTTGTCGTCGTTGTTGTCGTCGTTGTTGTCGTCGCTGTTGTCGTCGCTGTTGTCGTCGATCTTTTTGGTACAAAATTAAATTAGAATTTAGTGCCAAAGGCTAGTCCTTGTCCTCGTCGTCGTCGTTGGTAGTAAGGATGAAAGCTGGTCGATTGGAACGTTATTTATAGTTCATCGGTACTTTACGTCGTTGTTAAAGACTCATTGTCTGCATATATTTTATTATGAGGAGCCACCATCTACAAGTGTACCCTTGACTTTCTCTCTCTCTCTCTCTCTCTCTCTCTCAACGAGCCGATATTGCAATGGTAGATGTCGAGACACTAGAATATTCTCGGCTTTCGAATAATAGTCTCGTTTTAACAACGTATCTCTCTCTCTCTCTCTCTCTCTCTCTCTCTCTCTCTCTCTCTTTCCCCCTCTTTTATTACTCTTTCTATAGAAGGAAAAGTAAAAAATACAAAGAAAGAAAAGAAAACTATTCTCTTCGTAAGTGTCGAGCAATATTTCCTTTCGTATCATGAATACCAAATAATAAAAGTAAATTGATTAATATCGCACTAAATTACAAGTTAAATTATGGATACTGTATTAACAATAACAATAACAATAACAATAACAATAACAATAATAATAATAACATATCGTAAATATTCGAATTGAATTACTTATGAAACCATGGGACGGTTACTTAATTAATAATAATAAGAAGAAGAAGAAGAGAAGAATAAAAATGTATAAATGTCGAAGTAGATTACAGATTTTACTTTGAACATACGTATACATATATATATTTTATTAATGATAAAAAGTTTTAAATAAATCTCGAAATAAATCAGAAATCTAATCAATTGATAGATATAAGTTTTAATTCCTAATGGAAATGAAAATTTGTTAAATAAATATCGAAGTATAATACGCTCGATCGAACCGTGAAAATATATTTAATCAATAATATAAATCAAACTCAATATAAATAACGAAATAGATTATAGATCGAACTATTCATACTTAATTAGTAATAACAAAACAAATATTTTAGAAAGATCCAACTAGATTATCGATTGAACTATGAATATATTTTAGGATAATAATGAAAAAATAATTTAGCTAAATTATCAATCGAGGCTCAATGATATCGATCGATCGATTCATGATCGAGTATGAAATAACCGAAAGAAAGAAAAGAAAAAGAGAAACAAGAATCAATCATCGAATCGACTCATTTCTTCGCTGATATCTATCAATAAATTGTTTTTTCTTGTTCTTTCTTTCTTTCTTTCCTTTTTTTCAGTATTACTAAGTTTTATAGCATGTATGCATTCATAAAGCAAACGTTCAAAATGTATCTTTTATTATCATTTCTCTTATACATATAAACATTACATATACTATTATATATATATATATATATATATATATATATATATATATTTGATTAGTAACCGAATAATTAAATGATATTTGTACATACCTATGTCAAATGTTAGCGATAAAACGTCTACCGTTAAGAAACGATAATCAAATCTTATTCGATCGAACAATTATTAAAATTGTAATAAGTCGACTCCTGGCATGATCATTGTATACATATCAAATTTATTCATTTTTTTGTAATTAGATCGAAAATCATAAGTACAATTAAATAATAACCAAAAGGTATCGTTTACGGTTTATTAAATTTCTAAAAATTTTGTCGTTTCACCTACGAACATGTTTAAATAAAATTTGTTCCAGTATGACGACAAAAGGAGATTTCAAGGCAAATCTGCACTTTGTCATGACCGTGACACGGTGGTGTCTTCTTGTGCCAGCTAAACGCCAAACGCAATTGGTGTAAAGGCCAGGTCTTTACTTACTGTAATAGTTCATCTTTACTGTTCGGCTATTTCGAATAAATGACAATAATTTAATTGAAAAAATCTATGATAACATAGTAGTACTATGTAACAATAGTAGTAGTAATATTATTAATAGTAATTACCAATTTCATCGTGTCTGTTTGCTTGTTTGTTTATTTATTTACTTTTTTCTTGTCTCTATTTGTATCTAGTATATTCACTTCAAACTCGCTATATCAATGATCGTGAATATCATTAATGATAAAGAATGTCAGACGAAATAATCAATTCATTTTCTTGATCGATTGAAATACTTAATTAATCAAGATAAAGACGATCGTCTCGATCTCGAGTAATTTCAAACAGATAAGAACGAACGTACGCAATTGGGACTCTTCAAAGAACGAAGCTACTCGACCATATTATAACAATTTGTAAATATTTCAAATTCACTATTCGTTCGAGATTAGAATGTGTGCGTGTGTTTGTGTAATTATTGATGGGACTTGTATAAATAATAATAATAATAATAATAATAATAATAATAATAATAATAATAATAATAATAATAATAATAATAATAATAATAATAATAATAATAATAATAATAATAATAATAATAATAATTTAAGATCGAAAGATTAGAAGACGAATAATAACAAATAATAACAATAATATCCGTCATATTTTCGCTTTAGTGTTGTTTCATTTTATGAACTACGCGTATACATCTTCGTTTTTAACATTCCAATTATATCTTAGCACGAATCGTTCATAGAATCGTGCTTATATCTAAATGAGTTCGAGTTCAAATAACAAAAAAAAAAAGAAAGAAAATAACAAGTTTGATTTAACGAACGCGATGATCGAAGTAAAAGCGCTTAACGTCACACTTTCTCGCTTTGGTTTTGCGTTTAGTGGCGTGAATGGCCAAGACCTTTGCGACGTTCCTCTGAACACACAGAGAAATATCTCGGAAGCTTATCGATAACGTTTGGAATTTCCGTAACTCTTCGTGTTCGTATTTTCTATAAACGTGACGATCATATCTCGCCAAAGTAGGATCCTACTACTATACACTTTGTATGTGTATATGTATTATTTATCTATCTATATATGTATGTGTATATATACGTATGTATCTACCTATAAATGCATGTTTATATCGAATCTCCCAAATTTCTACCTCGGAGGTTGCGGAAAGACTGATCTTGTACGACATTCGACCAAATATAAATAACATAAACTGTACTTAGATATCTGAAGTTATATAGAAACATGTAAACATTGTAATAAGATATGCTTTATATACGTCGATCAACAAATAATATCAAAATTCTCTTTCTCCATCCTCCCTTTCGATACAATAATGTTATATATATTTAAATTATCCTAATTTAATTAATTTATTTATTTATGTATTTAATAATTATTAATTTCTAAGATAATCTTGGCATTACTTACACATGTATATTATGTACTAATTATACGTACGTTTATGTTAGTCGATAGATACTTTATAGTATTTTATATTTAAATTAATAACTACGCAATGTATCTTTTTTAAGTTTCAAATATTACAAAATCATTGGAAAATGTTGACATTAACTGTGTTAAAGTATTCCTTACATAATACCTATATTGTAGATTCTAATAAGTAATATCGGTAAAATATCTTCCTTTTTTTATATTTTAATAAATAATATCGTTATTTTTTTCATCGATTGAAAATTTGTAGCTATGTATGCAACTTAACAATAAAACGTTTAGATTCATTTTGAAGAACAATACTTCATAGTAATAGTAAAAACAAATAATATATTCGTGATTAATCATATAAGAGGGAATTATTATCAATTATATTATAATCTGACTACATGAAAACTCGAGCTATTCTACCTGTCGTTAATATAGAAAATCTTGACAAGAAATTCGCATGATCCATACAATTCAAATTTATAATAACGATAGTTATCATTAATAATATTAAGCTTTACGTTTAACTACCGCACGAACCGATTTACATTAATAATAATATAATTTACGTTAATAACACATACTAACATATTATATCATTGCAATTATCACAAATTAAAATTGCAACGTAGTGCATTTCTATGTATTAATTTATATATGTACGTACAATGTACAATGTACTATGTATAATGTACTATGTATAGTGTACATGTACATAGTTTCATCGGTAACAACTCGTTCCAATTTTGATTCGGGTTTACGGAAAGAGGTTAATAACCCACTTTCAAGGCCTCCGGCTTCTTGTTTTATCTGCGCTCGTTTAAAAGCTCTATGCACCGCCGACGTTGAAAAGCAGACGAGAATGAGACCAGAAGGACGAGATCGTTTCATTATCCCAGTAATTGTTGCACGCTCTTTCGTCTACATTCCCAGCTCGTCCGGTAAAATAAAGAACAGTATTTGCATAAAACTAAATGATGATGCTATCCCGTTCCAATTCTTGTTAACTTTTTACCGACATTTGTACGAATCAAGAATTTGAAAGAAAGCAAAAAAAGAAAAAAAAAGAAACAAAATCATATAAAAATGTTAATATGAAAATCGTCGAGTCGATCATAATGCACAACTAGAAACGACGTTTTTTAAAGTTAACCAATATTTGTTAACATTTCATCAAAATTTCTACGAATCAAAGATATATATGTATGCGGATGGTGCATGTGTACATAAAAACGTAACAACGAAAGATCGATAGACATTTATAGAAGAGAATTATAAAAATTGGTGGAGGATAACGTAAGAAAAAAAAACGCGTTTAAGATGTTAACTGATCATTAATTTTGTTTTTTATATATATATCGAAATTTCTTAATATCAAAGGTAAAAAAATAAGACATTATACAAATATAAATATGAAAGATCAAAAAAAAGCCATAAAGCAATACAAAGCAACGTAATGCAAAAGATCAAATTAAAGATGTTGAAAAAAAGAAGAGAGAGAGAGAGAGAGAGAGAGAGAGAGAGAAAGGATCGTTGGCTAGTCGATAATGTGACAAAAAAAAAACTACGATGAAGAAATTAATTTAAAATAAATTTTTCCCAATAGTACGTACAAAATCGTACAGAAATATTTTGTGCGAATGAATTTGCACGGTGGTTCGTACATAGCGTATCGTAGAAAACTAAATGATAAACAAAATAAACTAAAATACAGAATAAAAAGAATGGCAAAAGGAATAGAAAAACAAGAGACCTTATCGAAAACTCTACCTGAAAAACAATGAACTTTTATCCCCCGTTCCACCCCCTCTCCCCACCGTCCATCCATCCATCCACCCACCCATCCATCCATCCATCCACCCATCTTTCTTTTTATTTTTCGATTCGTTTTTTCTTTACGTACGTGTACATATAGGTACGTTATACATATATGTATATTAACGAATGTAATATCGTTAGGTATCGATACATTTTATATATCTATAACAAGATCATCGACGATCGAACGTGATGTGCATACTCGATCGTGACACGTTTATTTCAATATTGTAAATTTAATTTGTCATCGAGACATAAATTCGATTTTCATTTAAATATACACATATACATGTGTGTATAAATAATGAATATTAATCGTAATGCGTATTAAATGACACGTTTAATTGATATCCCATATTAAAATTTACTTTGTATTGGATGCATGTACCATATAAGAACAAAAAAGACAACTAAATATACCAAGATACTTTATTATTATTATTATTATTTTTGTTGTTGTTGTTGTTAGTGACCAATCGTAATTAAAGATATTCGGAAATAAGATTTATTTCTTATCCTTCTTGAGTTTTCTTTTTCTTTTCTTTTACGCGACAATAAGGTAATTGTATGTATATGTAATTTTCATCAATTTGAATGAGTTTTTGTTCGAATTGAACTTCGAACAACTGATGCTTCCTTATCGAGTGCTCTTTGTTACGAGCTAACAAAGTTTCTCTTCAATTTAATCACCGATATCGTTCTTTGTTTTATTCAAATTCTCTCTCTCTCTCTCTCTCTCTCTCTCTCTCTCTCTCTCTCTCTCACACACACACACACCAGTTTGTATCAGAGATGAGTAACTCACGGTCCATGGAAAACGGCCTTCATATGCAATTACAACTTACATCTTATACCGAATAAAATTTAAATGAAAATATTCAACTATGATTAATGAATTTTCGTTAAGATTAAACGTATTACACCTTACGTCGAAATTACACCATACTGCGAAGCCCTTACTTACTTACGGCCCATAGTACAAATTTTTTTTATCAAAAGTAGTAACCTTAAAAATGTTACTAATAGAAAGTAAATCGAATTATAGGAAACGTTTCATTGTAAATCCATATAATAACAATAGGAAAATAACAAATACGATTCCGTAAATTATAACTTTTTCTTTTTTTATAATAATTAATATATTAAGTATTTATAATTCGTTGTGAACTATATGGATAACATTAATTTTGACTCATTACAGAACAAAGATTGTTCAGTACTATTTATACAATATAATAAAATCTCAAGCAATACCTAAAAGAAAGAAAAAGAGAAAGAAAAAGAAAAAGAGAGTGTGAGAAAAAGAGAGAGAGAGAGGAGGAAAAAAAGACTGCAGATAAAAATGTTTGAGAGATTGATTTCGATTCGCGATCGCATTAATGCACAGGAAAATGCAATCAGCATTAATTACAAGTTGCCATACGCAAATATTCAAACTATACGAGACAAATTATAGGAGAACCACATCGAACTCATTTCCATCAATTTCTTCAATGCTTATTCATATATCGATTACTCTCTCTCTCTCTCTCTCTCTCTATATATATATATATATATATATATATATATATATATATATATATATATATATATATGACACATACACACATGTATGTATACTTAATATACTTATATAGTATGAAGTATATGTATTTGAGAAATGGCAGTACCTATATATTATATGTATTAAATATCTATATATATGTGTATATATGTACATATAATATATACATATATATAATTATATTATAACTATATAATAATATATAGAATGTAATAGTACTATATTACTGGTACTATTATATATAATAATACTTTACAAAGATATATCTATAAACAAATCCTACGAATCTTTTAATTCCACTTGATTGAAAAGAAAGAAGAATAAAAGGAAAAAAAGAAAAAAAGAAATAAAACGAAACAATAGAAGATGAAAACAAATTTAATTCTCATTCAGTTAAAAATCTTCATCGATATCGATATCCGATACTTACCAATACTTATTAATGCCTTTAATCTCGTGTTCTAAATATAGAATTAATTAATTATGATTATCATCGACGATAATTAACTAACCAGTTATACCAAGTTATCGATAGGCAAACTCGCATGTTCATTACGATCGCTAAAAGCAAGTGGCTTTAACCTTAAAGACAATAGCTTTTGTAAGCTTATCTCGACCGTCCTTCGTGTATACTCGTAATAATCTCAGCATATACATATTGCAAAGAGGTATAACGATTCCATTGAGAATTGGCACGATATAGCTCGCCCCTGTCTTTCTCGTTCTCTATATCGTCCAACTAATAGAAATTATAAGCGAAATGATTTAGAGCTCAGTGTGATAACGATAAAACTTCCCGGATGAAAGATGAACTTTAATGATTCTCTTAAAAAATTAATATTTTCGAATTATTGTCACTAAAATTATTCGTTTATCCTCTTTTCTTTTTTCTTGTTTTTATTTATTTATTATTATTATTTTTTTATAGATAATTCTGTGTGTGTGTATGTGTGTTTGTGCCGGACGATATTTATTCTAATACATTTTAATCTTTTTCACCTGAACCATGTATCTGAATATTTTTTTACTTGAAAAAATATGCCACGCAATTTATTCTAATAAAAAATATAACATCATAAATAAAAGTAGTTATAGAACGTCATTCTAAAAATTGTCGAGCCTACGTACAACATAGGAATTCGAAGGTGTTAATAATTTTTTGTTTGCAATGATGAAGAAAATCGACAAATTGATCCTTATTAATAAGGATCAACAAATTGATTCTTATTAATAAAATAATGAAAAAAAAAAATTAATATATATACAAATCACACATTAATTTTAATGCAATTTTTTGTAGATTGAAGATCGATTAGAGATTTCTATTCTATTTTTTCTGTTTTTTTGATGGATCGTTAGAAAATTCATTAAAAGACCCTGAATTGTTACATGTAATCAATACTCTCTACTACGTACGTGTATTGGGTGTACGTATGTCTATGTCTGAGGATGGCGTTGAATTAAAAGAGAGGGTTGTAAATGGTTTCGGTCGGTGCTCCATCCTGTTATACGCAGGAACGTACTTCCTCTATGACGTCAAACCGGAGACAGAAGAGCTCCCACTCTGTGAGCCTTGTTTCCGGGTCAAACGAGGTTAAAGTTATCGTAACAACCTACGTATTTCTTGCTCCAACACATTTTTCGTCGATATTTAACAAATTCGTTTAAAAAAGATCGGTTAAGGTCACGATGGTTACCAAATGATTCAATGATAGGCCAATGTTATCTAAAGGATTAACGATCATTGTGAAATGCAATTATAGTTGTTGGATGTGGGTGGGGGATAATAAAGTATATTGTCTCTTTTATACAAAATTTTTTTCTGCGTTTTCTCGTTGATCAGAATGTATAATGTGTATACTATTTCACGGTATACAATGTATAATATGTAATTATTGTTGAAATGAAAATTAGTAATATATAACAATAATCATAACAATATATATGTACTTCTTTTTTTACTGTGGGTGTGTATTTGTGTGTGAAAGAATGATCTTCGATTCGTGCCAATATATATAATGTATATACACATATTTTGTGTGTGTATATATTATGTGTATGCATATGTGTATGTATTTATATATGTATAAGAAAATGATTTTCGATTCGTGCAATGTATATCTATTTCTTAATAAAATTGAAATCAAATCTCCGTTAAATAAAATTGTTAAAAAAGTAGAAACAATAGTAACGATGCATATTAACATCATTTTTCATGGTATATATGTACATGTGTATATATATATATATACACCTACGTGCTATATAAGTCTACGTATATACATAGATAAATCGTAAAATTCTCGTTCATAACCCTTTTATCAAAGTGATCACAAAAGTCGCAGTGGAAAGTTAACTTGAAAAAAGAAAGATATATATATATATACACGTACGTATATATGTATGCGACTATGTATAGATACGTCGGGAATGGAGAATTGTACCCGACGATTTCGTCGAATCATTTCCCCGATGTCGACAACCATAAATCTTCGATTAAATGCATCGTTACTCGTTGTTCCGTCACCTTTGGCGATGATTCAAAAGAGAACTCAGTAGTCGTCGCTTAAAATTAGCGATTAATTATTAATAACATGAGTTATTCGTTCACGATTGTTTTATTTCTTTTAAAAAAAAAAAAAAAAAAAAAAAAAAGAAAAAAGAGAAATGAAAAATTTAAAAAAAAAAGGAAAAGAAAAAAGAAATAAACATAACAAGAAAGAAAAAAAGAAAATGTTAGATTCATTTTGCTTGAAAATACATCTTTTCTATTTTCTATCCTCTCCCCCCTCCCCCCCTCTCTCTCTCTTTCTTTATTTACCATGGGGAGTTCAGTTTATACAAGGGGAAGCAAAACGCATCCATGTCTTTGATGAACCGGATACACCATGCTAGGAACATACTCAAGTGTCTACCGAGCAGCATGTTGTTGGTATACTGTTGACAGCTCTCGATAAAACTTTTCACGTGATTGCCGATGAATACGTCAGTAGAATGTAACGAATGAAAAGAGAAACATAGAAAACATCAAATTCCAAACGCAAACATTGAATGCATATACATATATGCATATATGTAACATACGTACGCATCTAGTACGTATGTGCGTACATACGTATGTTCATGCGTGGATGCATAGGTATAACTGCTGTTACATTTGTAACGTGAACAATAAGCCATTGACAATGTTTTTCCCTCGCCATGAATTATTTCGCACGAGTTACTTTTTCATTTCATTCCGAGATTTTTCGAATAAAAACGAATTTCCTAGAAAACAAGAAGAACTAAATCGCTAGGTAGGTTGATAGATTGATCCGAATGGATGGCTATCAATTCTGCACCCACTTCGTAACGAATTCGTCCACACGCATAGTACGACTTATGTGTGTACGTATATATGTGTGACAGGAGATCCTAGCCATCGGCCTTTTAATTAAATGCTCTGTCATGAGTACCGTTCGATTCCATATTCGTTGAAAACGAACACCCATGTAGGATCCAATGAATCCCGAATTTAACGTTCGAAAATATTCCTCTCGATTGTCATCCAATTTTTATCCCAACGTCCTTTTTTGATATAATTTTTGATAAGTTTCGTGATCATCGATGATACCACATACTCGATCAATATTTAACTCGATAGTGTCCCATATAGCGTGCGTTTTGATATCTTTCATAATCTTGTTAAAGGATAATGATGATATTGGCAACGTATACGCATTTATAACGACTAAATAACCAGATTTTCGTTTCCTCATGATTTATGGATCAATATCATTCTAAATCTTCGTCAACAAATTTAATGAACAGATTTTCAAAGCAGAACGCATCATTTGGTTTAAGTCGTACTTGTTTTGTTTTCTTTTATCTTCATTCTACCCATACTGTCGTATTCTCTTTTTGACTAAATTATATATATATTATATACAGTTATGTATAAAATATACGTATATATATGTACTATACTATATATATATATATATATATATATATATATATATATAATAAAAATATATATTAGATATACTATACTATATTATATGCAAACTAGATATATATATTTCTTTCGTTCGTGAAATGAAACACATGTTACGAATTAGCAAATCGAGAAGTATTGAAGTTGGCACGCACACACATTCTAACTCAGTATACGAGTTTCGCGTCAGTTATATCGACCCGATTTTACAGTTACTCGAAATAGAAAGCGTACTTCCCTAGAGGCTTAGCTCTTTATCTCCTACTTTCGACTTGGGATGAATTCTCTGATTCTAGCTCCTCGAAAATTCATCGAATCTCACATTTCTGATATGCCAAGTTACTATTTATCGGTCTCTCTTACATGAGTCACCAAAACATAGATAGTTTTCTATCACCATAATTTCAAAAATCGTTATTAGTTCGCTTCTCGATCTGGAATGTGTCCAAAGATTGAACTTATTTCACGCCAGTGCTGCTGCAACCTTCATAAAAGAAGCAATATCTGTGTCTGTATATATGTGTGTGCGTGGATATATGTGTATTGGGAAAACGGCTATGTCTGTGGGATAGCTAGACCCTTCCCGGGCTTAAAGAAGAAAACTTTGAAGGTTTTATTTTTATCCCAGGAGAAAGAACTATAGTACCAACAAATACTAATTTACACCAGGACACTTATTCCCTTAGGATCTGGCATTCAATTTGTAATGATAATATCCTCAGGAAATTCTTAAGAAGCTTAAAGTTTTTTGACATTAAAAATATTCATGTTATTTTTATTATATATATATATATATATATATATATATATATATATATATATATATATATATATATATATATTGGAAATCGATTTAGATATGGACGATGAATGTCGCTTTCTAATTTTTATTAACAGATTTGTTCAAAATAAACGGCTTACATTCTGTTAAAGTGCTTTTCCCTCTCTTTTCTTTTTGTAACAACACAAATACGTCATCATTGTTTTAATTATTTTACAATAGTCTCATCATGTGCTAATTAAAAGCTACGAAATGATATTTAAATCGATAATAACCATCATTTCGAGATTATTGATCTGAGCATTGAAAACAGATATCGATCAAAGTGATATCTTACGGATATTATCGATTATTAATAATTTTGTTTCTTTCGAATCTCTGTTACAAAAAATATATATATATATTTTTTTTATATTCTAATGCGGATGGTAAAGTGGAACGTAATAAAAACCAATAATACGATTGTTAAAAATCACAAGAAAATTTATTGTATAAATATAAAGTTAAAAGAAACGATCAAACAATTATAAGTTCATCGTAGAATCAAAATGTTTAGGATTTTTCTAATCCCGATTTACATATATCTAACGATCGGTAAGTGAATTATATTAACACTCTGAATATCAAATGTGATTAAGCAATAGCTATTTTAGATAAGTCAAAAATATCTAAATTTCAGATCCTCTCCCTAATACACAGACACACACAAAAGATATCAAATTCATCCTTTCACCCTATTCCATTTCGATGATGAGAACAGAAACGTGATAGAAATAAAATAAGAACGAATTTATTTCTTTTTCTAGGGAACTCGATCGATGACTTCAATTTCAAAGGATCTGAAAGAGTTAAATTGTATGGTCGTATAGTCAATAGTGACGTAGTAAACATCAAGAGATTCTCTTACCAAATTAGTGTCATAAAATACGGGTGATACAACCTTTGTAATAGTTCACCTCGAAAATTCGTGTGCTGACATTATCGTACGTCGGTGAAGGTTATATTGGATTGATGTAAAAAACTGATAAAGAATCACCGATTTCTTATAAAATTTCATCATTATGTCGGTAATTACATTCATTGCGATGATTTTCAAAATAAAGTAGATTTCCTAGTTAATTGATCGACAAGATCATTTCATTTAATTTAGTGAAATAATCCAGCCGAGCTCCCACATTTCAACATGAATGACAAAATTCGTGACAATGACTGTTATAGGATAGAATAGTGTCGAAGATATATATTTCTTACTATTACGACTCAGGTTCTTACAATACTGCACGGTAATCGTGGTACTTCAGATGAAAAGAAAATCTATGCTAAAAAATTCACATAGGTTGAAAGGACACTTGCCAAGGTAACTCTCGAGTAGTCCCTTAGCCATCGATGAAAAACTCGGTGGTATCATCTCCATTGGGAACTTGGTTGCAGCACCCAACAACACTACTGAAGTTTACACCGAAGTGCCGGCTTATCGAGATTGGATACGTGCCAAGTCTGGAGTCTAAGCTAGTTTGTATGTACTATTGTAATGTCGAGTTTGTTAGTTAAAGATAATTTTTCTTTGATACGAGAAAAAGAAAGAAAGAGAGAGAGAGATACACACCTATCTTTAATTATCTACTTCACACTTTCGTCGAACAATTAAATGACATATAAAATATTACGAAATATGTTTTATCTGTAAATTTCAATAAATTGAATTTGTTTAAATATCAATAATATTTAATGCTAACACGCTATATCATTTAAAAATTAATTTTCTTTTTATCATCTTTCATCTATAGGAATCTAAATCAAAACGTCTAGATAACAAAATTGTATGTATATTTTATTAAAGACAAAGTTATTATTAGTAAAAATATTGCGTTTTTCTAGAAATTAACGTTACATTTCTGAATTGTCATAGGTCGCTGACTATTCGTATCTTACTTACGATACTTCTCAAGACATGTACGGTATTTCGATGAAATGCCGGCAAGTATTTTGCAGAGAATTTCGATGGAAATGCATTCTAGCGACGAGGAAACGGGTTTGTCGAATTTGAAGTGTACAATGCAAATACATTCGAAGATAGAGTCAGGAATTGAAATAGAGGAATGAAATAAGAAAAGTTCCTGACTTATTTTGAAGTGCATGTCTTCTAAGCGATCAACTCGAGAAAAAACACACAAGAATAATCTTTAAATCTCTTTAAAATTAAATAATTATTATTGTTGAAATAATTAAACTCCAAAATAGTGCTTGTTTTGATAAATATTTATATTTTTATTTTTATTCAATAAAATATCTGAACGTGATTTATACTCGACGGACTAATATTTCTCCTTCTCTTCGCTAATACAAAAATATTTCGAGATTTATTTTAATTTATTTTATGAATACTTCGAAAACATTGCAATTGTAATTGTAAAAGAACATATGATAAAAATATTATGATTAAAGAGTTCGCTTTGAAATAGATGATCAACATGGAACGATGCGAGACCAAGGCGAAACGTTATCCGCGCTATCGATAGACATGGATAAAGAAAAAGAAACGTAGTTAGATAAAACACTTGAGAAAAAGAGATTGCGAACAATGATATACCTGATGTGATTAGTTTGAGGAATTAAGAGAAATAAGAGGGAAGGAGGGAATGAAACACAACGGCAGTGATTTGTTGGGGTATAAATGCTTGACACACTAACGCCGAACTATCACTATCTATTTTGGATTTATACGAGACAAATAAGATCGAGAAGATGAAGAACTTGTTCGTTGTTATCAACATACTGGTAGCCGCTAGGTCAGGTACGTCTCAATTAATTCTATCTAACATGGCAAATTTTTTAATGGAAGTCAGTGTCAAACAAAAAAGAAAAGAAAAATTATATATTCCTGGAAGATAATATTCTTATCAGAAAAAAATTATCAAAAGAGTATTCGTGTTTTGAACTTCAAGACGTAAAAACTAAATTCTTATAAAAAATATATCTCGTTAGAAATAATACGCAAACTAAGATAGCCCTAATCGTTCATTCCAAAGATCTTAAGCACAGTTTACAAAGACAGAAAGAAAAAGAAAGAGAGTATAATCTCTGGTTACGAAAGTAAAACGAAACTAGTTAAATCGTAAGAAAAACTTATCGCGATCTCAACGATTTATTCCCGTCCTTTGATAAGCCTGCTTTTCTCCGACACGAATTCTTTCTATGTCTTACGTGATTAATCAATTTCAAACTACTGAAATCAAACAAATGATTTATAACCCGAATAATCGATGAGATTCAATAAAACCAAAAAAGAAAAGAATAAAAAATACTAACAAGTTTTTAAAATATTTTTCCTACAGCAGTGCCAAGCAATTTGCCAAGGATTATAGGCCGAATATTTCCAGAGGGACGTATAATTGGCGGAGAAAATACGAACATTATAGAAGCCCCTCATCAAGTTAGTATTCTGATATTGGGTTCACATTACTGTGGTGGAAGCATAATCAATAAGGAATGGATTCTCACAGCTGGACATTGCGCTGGGAAACCCTTACCCTATTATAGCGTCCGTACTGGATCGGACAAATCTACTTCTGGTGGTAGCATTCATATTGTATCAGGAATATACCAACATGAAAACTTCTCATCTACCCCTAAGGGTGTACCATTAAATGACATTGCCCTTCTTCGTCTCTCCATTCCCATCGAAGAAAACGAAACACAAAAACCTATAACATTATTTTCGAAAGATGAGAAGGCCGAAGCAGGAAGCGTTGCAATTATCACTGGCTGGGGTAAAACAGGACACGGTATGCCAGAGTTTTTGCAAACGGTAACAGTTCCAGTCATCGAGAAGGACGATTGTCACAAAGCATACCAACAATTATTCGGTGGTATAGGTGAAAATCAAATCTGTGCAGCTTATCCCCAAGGTGGAAAGGATGCCTGCCAAGGTGACTCTGGCGGTCCTTTGACCATAAGCGGTCGCCAAGCTGGTATAGTTTCTTGGGGTAATGGTTGTGCGCTTAAAGGATATCCCGGTGTCTACACCGAAATCTCTAAATATCACGACTGGATCACTAAGATAACCAATCTCGAATTGTAAATTTCCCTTTGTTTGTTTGTCCCCTCCCGTTCCTCCTTTCCCCCTGCCCTCCCTATCCCTATCCCTTCTGTGCCCCGTAAGTTTAAATCTATACATCTCTGACACGTCTGTAATTATACAGATAAGTTAAATTAAGAGCGATCGAAACAATGATACGACGAAGAAGACCGACGTTTTCGTTTGACTAAACGAGAGAAATATACATAGAACGTAGCCAAATTGTATGAGAAAATGCCACACTTACGATCGTTGCTACACTACTATCTATAATACATAGCTATCTATGTTTGAGTATGTCTGCGTTTTCCCTCGCGAACGTACGTAAACATAGACTCGTGCGTAAATCGTTTCCGATTAAATGACCAAGCTAAATACGAGACCACCTGCATACACTATTACTGATCTCTCTCCAAAAAGCCACACGTCTTAATCAATGAATTATATCTATAAAGCCTGACGAGAAATATTAACACATTCGATATATTATTATAAATAGGATTAGAGATAATTAAATAGATACTTTTATTCTCGTTTTATATCATCCCTACATTTTTATATCCTCAAATTCATCTACGTTAAATATTCATTAGTATGTAAAAATGTTAAATAAAAGTTAATATCAATCACAATATACTCATAATTCATACTTTCTTCCTTCCTTTATTTCTTTCTTAATCAAACACACGGAAGAATGATAAACAAAGGCTAAAATCTAAATGAATGATTAAATATAGACAAGATAAAAAGATGCGATATTTAATCCTGAATGATGATGCTTAAATAAGTATGTTAAGTTAGCACAAAGAAACTGGATGGAATAATATATATACATACACACACACACACACGCATACACGCGCGCGTATATACCGTCCGATATTGTGGAAGATCATGAAAACGAATTTCGATTTAATTGTATGATCGACAACGAAGGTGACTTAAAACAAGTCTTATTTATCGTAATCCTCTATCACAGAAAATCAGCGATACAAAATATCTTTAACAAAAGAATTCTGACTGATTTTCATGATTGATGAGACTATACTCGAAGAAAAGAAACCGTTATCAATCTATGAGATACCTGGGGATTTGTATCGTATTTGAAAACGAGTGGATCAAGTTCACGTTATACAAAACGTTGAAGATATATCAATTTCATAAAAAAATCATTCAAAAGATTCTATTGTAATCTCTGTCTGAAATCGTTATACTGTCAATTCGAGTTTCGTATAAATAGATGTCAGACGATACCGAGTGCATCAAACACACAAAAGAAATCAACATGTTCGCACAATTAACAATTGCTTTCTTCATAGCTGTTGCAGCTGGTGAGTAAAAGACAAAATATAGTAAATATAATATTAAATATATGTGTATATATATATATATATATATATATATATATATATATATATTAATATATTCTAAATTAATATTGGTATTCATTATTTAAACATTCTATCGAAGAATAATTTGCAACTTCATTGAAACGTTATGCACGAAATATTATAGCGGATCCTATTCCGAGACAGCCAGCTTTGAACCCTTACACGCCAAACGGTCGTATCGTCGGTGGTACAGATGTTGAGATCGAGGAAGTACCTCATCAAGTACTTCTACAGGCATTCGGTTTTGGTTTCTGCGGTGGTAGTATCATTCATCAAAACTGGGTGGTTACCGCAGGTCATTGTGCGATCTACTCATCAAAACAGATAACTATACTTGCTGGAACAACTACAAAGAGTGCAGGAGGTAGCAAACATAAGGTATGTCAATATATGTATGTCACCAAAGCTTAAAGGGGTAAAAAAAGAGAAAAAGAAAAAAATTGATCAATCCATTCGCTTGTTACTCAATATTTCGTTATGATCTTTTAATCAAACGTATATGAATACAACAGGTAGCAGAAATCATCAGACACGAGAAATACAGTATCAACATCTATGGTATTCCCGAGAACGACGTCGCATTAATTCGTCTAGCGGATCCATTCGAACTCGATGAAAAACGTCAGCCAATTTCTATGTTCAACGCATCAGAAGAATCTGTTCCTGGAGTAGAAGCTACGATCAGTGGTTGGGGTGCAATTCATCAAAGTGGTCCAGCTTCGGAAAAACTTCAGATCGTCCACGTTCCATTGGTCGCTAAGGCAAAATGCAACGATGCTTATTCTTCGTTAGGTGGAGTACCAGCCGGACAAATTTGTGCGGCATACCCAGAAGGTGGCAAGGACGCTTGCCAAGGTGACTCTGGTGGTCCTCTTACTATCGATGGTCGATTGGCTGGTATCGTCTCCTGGGGTAATGGATGTGCGAAGAAAGGATATCCCGGTGTTTACACCGAAGTGGCAGCTTTCCGTGAATGGATCGATTCCAAATTGAACGCTTAAATTCGATACTGGAACCAATTTTATCGATCGACTATTGATACTTTTCTTATTTGTTTCTTTGCATTATTATTTTCGTGCTAAATGGACTAGTATTTGATAATTCTTGTAATACGTTGGTACTATTACTGCTATTTAGTAGTACTCGTGAGACAAGAGTTTCATATACTTCCTAAATATACACATATGTATTCCTAGTAATCGAAATAAATGTATGAAGGTTAAAATAGCAGTTAAGTTCATGATAACCCACCAACCCCTCGGAGTCTATCGATTCTACCTACTCTACCACAGAAGAATGAATTCTATTGAAGGTAAAAGATCGAAATGAGATATATCTAGCTTATAGAAAGTGGATATCCGACTGGCTAGCTATATATACGTCTCACGTTGCGTTTCAATCGGTTTTGTCGATTGGCTCGTTTCAGGAAAGAGCAAAGGAAGGGAGTCAATCGATTGGAAGGGAAAGTAGTGCTGCTCTCATTTCGTGTTTTTCACGAGACTTTTCCAACGTTGTGCCCTTTTCAAAGCTTTCTGACCTTCTTTTCTTTGTTTAACTTCTTTCTATTTCTTCTACATATTTTTTTTCGTTTTTCTTTTTGTTTTAAATTCTTTTTCCCCTTTTTACTTAACCCTTTTTCCACGCGTCTCTTCACGGGAATGGATTTTCGTTCAATGATGTTGGAAAAGTATCAAAAACGAAGGAAATACACACACACACACTGTATACTTTCGAAAACTGTTTCACTAACGTATTTGATCTTCCAAGTGGCTTTCGAGACGCTTTTGAGTAGCAACACTTCCAATAGATCTACATTCTTATCCATATTCTACTTAGATAAACGATAAAGTCGGTACTTCATATTTCATGTACAAAGTTCATACTTCTATAATATCTGAATTCCATATGGTATTAATAAAAAATGAGAATATCAGACAATTCAATTTTTAATTTATTCATAACTCACCAAATATGATACGTTCAAATCTGCCCTAATTTACTAACTCAATTTCCTATCGCATTTCCAACCAATGTTTCATTAATTCATTCAATAAGTATAATTAGAACGGTTAATCCATTTAAAAGTACGAATTATTTGCTAAAATTTCTATATGATAAATTCTTATCAAAGCTAATCGACAATAAAAATAGATACGATCGTTAGAACAATTTGAAAAGTAACGTCAAATAAGAAAAACAAGATTATATCGAATCTGTTAATTAACGATCGATAATCCTTCGAACTCGTTTATAAAGTTATCGGAAGCGTTCGTTGAAGTTATATCCGGCCTCTTTATCACCTTGTTATCACACGATAGAATCATTCGAATGTATAGAAAGTTTGAATAACGGACTGCAATAACGGGTAAATTCAGAAAACGATCGGAAGGATCATTATCTGAAGTAATTAACGGGATAGAGAACGAAACCTCCCATAATTTGTAAGCCTGAAATTGATGGTTAATTAAAACATAGAATCCTTTCTTTTCTTTTTCTCTATTTTTCGATCGATAG
>OU426860.1:588180-688180 GCA_911387685.1 Dolichovespula media
TTTTCCAATCATATAATTTTTTTTGAACTTTTTAAATTAATTACTCGTTAATTAATGTCGATGCTTAATCGTTCATATAATGACTGAATAATCCTATTCAAAGCACCAATGGTTAAGTAATTATAGCCTTTATAGCTGGTAAACCATCCGCAGCAATATCCAGAAGTAAGCTCTACTATAATAAACCAACGTAACGATCGCTTCGGGTGTTGCGTTTGTTCGTTTTTTCGTTCATTCGTTCGTTCGTTCATTCGATAATCATTACAAGAAAAATACGAAAAATACAGAAACCATCGTTCCCGTTAACAGCGTGGACACGATAGGAATTATGTGAAAATTTTGCTGAATATGTATATCCATTGATACGAATAATGCTTGGATGATCGATGTTGAGCCCTGTTATATCATTTTTTTATATCTTCAAATAAAAGATATAATGTGATATTTAATACGATTTATATAGTAATAATTATTAATGTATTATTTATAAGAGACAGATTTAAATTTCGAAAAAAAAATATATGGTCAGTATTATAACAATTAAAAATTTATATTATTTATTTGATATGATTATGATATTAGTTGTTAATAGAATATATAGTTATATAGAAATATATTAGTTGTTATCAGAATTTATTATCAGAAAGATATAACGAATGTAATATTTATTAAAATCTTAATAGAAATAATATAGATAGATAGATAAATAGATAAATATTGTATTTTATTCTTTCCTTCAGGATTTGAAGGAGCTTTTCCAGAGGAGCGTCCCCAAAATAGAAATAATATATTATAGGTAAACATTACAAATTTATATAATTTAAAATTTATAACATAACTTATAGTAATTAGTATTATCACTGTATTATACTAATTATATAATATTTAATTATATTATATAATATTTAACAAGCAATAACCTACCTAAAGCAAATCATATATGAACTAACAATTAGATAATTTTTTAGCAAAAAGATAAAAAAAAGATCCTAAAGGAAATATACTTCAAAGTTATATGATATTACAGGAGATTAATAAACAAAGAAATAAATAATGATTATATATATATAAAATCTTATAAAAATGGATGAAGAACACCTCTTCAAGTCTTCGAGTTAACCTGACATAAACGAAAAACTCTTCAACATTTTTGTCTTCATAACACTACTTATGTTAGGATCCGAATGGTGTAAGTATTATGGCTTCACCAAGGGAAACATTTATGCCAGATTTGACTGCAAAGACTGTACAAGGGCTTGTCTCACTGGAAAACTTTTCCTACTCTAATGTGTTTTTAGAGAAAATTGTAATATATTATTATCTTGTAAATCACGAATCCCTTGACTGTACTTCGTCAACGACCAAAAAAATTGTTTCAGTTTTTCCTCTTTCTTTTAACATTTTTTAATTCATAAAAAAAATAATAATGGTAGTCATAATTAATAAAAATAATTTTTAAATAAATTTTGAATTCATGGCAAAACGTATTAAAAGAAAATTAAATAGTCAAACCTGAGTACAAATATTTTGTTTATAAAAGAAATGTTGATTCGTTAAATTTATTATAAATACTTTCTGATTTATATTTGGATAAAAAATTTGGTATAAATAAAAGAATTATTCTTTTTATTAAAAAGAACTAAAGATAAAAAATTCAATAGACCTAACTGAATATTATACTATTGAATTAATTAATAAGTGACATAAGAATTTTCTGTAAAAAAAAATATTGAATACAATATTGTTTATTCAAACCTAAAATACAGAAAATTCCAACATTATTTACTAATTAGCCTAATATTAATAGCCATAATAAATTACATAAATTTGGTCTCGATATTTAAACAAATTATTATTTGCTCGTATGCTTGTTGCACGTAAAATTGTCATCCTTAATTCTATAACATTTCATAAATTAATATAGAATTAATTTAGTACTAGGAAAATCTACTGCTCAAAAGGTTAATTAACATTTAGTGAAACATGTTTTATACAAATCGGATTACAACAGAGCGAAACGGTCGAGTTGCGCGAGTTATATGAGTTAACTGAAGAGATATGTCCAAAAAAGATATCTCGTTTTTGAACTAACTAATATAAATGTCCTACTGGATGATATTAAGCGTAATATATTTATCTTTTATTTTAACGTAACACGTAACGTTTGCATGGACTGTTATTTATTAGATTAATATCTTAAATAAATAAATGGTCAGTATTTATAATAAAATATTGATACGTAATATAAATGGCACAATACTGACACAACCCTGAGACTTAATTATTTATATTAACCAAGTTATTCGTACTGATAATTCATTTTACAAAATATTTAATTAATAAAAATAAAAAATATTTATTTTTTAATATTTTACAAAATATTAATTAATATAAAAAAAAACTGATCAAATAAACAGAAGTGGTTTTACATCGAACGAGATTCAAAAGTTGAATCAATCTTTGATTTTACATTTCCTTTGATATAAATAAAACCTCAAAATCAGCTGGATTTGAAAGTAAACGAGTGGTTGAGAAATTAAGTTACTAATCGAGAGAAAGAAATAAGATCTATAGAGAAAGAGTATGTATGTAGATTTCATAAAAGCAATAAATACAGGATGGGCCAAAAATTCCTAACTTATTCTAAAAATCAATTACTATTTTTCTAGACTTTTTAAGCTCTATTTTTCTTTTTTAAGATTGTAAAATTACAACTCTAATATAAGAAACCTAAAAAGTCTCATTAAAGAGTAATGGATTTTAAAAATTATCTAGAAACTTTTAGCTAACCTAAGCACTTTTGACCCGCCCTATATAAATGAACGTAACGTAAGCCGTCCCGTAAATATTTTCAGAAAGGAGAAAAAGCGAGAGACAAAAAAAGGGAGATCGATTTATCGATGTCTCCAGCAATTTTACGAGATAAAGAAAGTCAAATTGACGACAGTTAAATCGAAGGAAGAGCCACAAAGTAAGAACTTACTTAAAGTTAAGCTTACAAAGTGCTTATAAATGAATTGTTCTTGTAAATAGACGAACTTAGTCCTGTTACGAGTAACTATAAAATTAATAAAAATAAATAAATAAGTAAAAAGAAAAAAAAATAGTCAAAAAGAGTAAATAAGAAATGAATGAAATATAAAAGGATTGTCGACTGAGAGTAATAAGAATAAGTTCAATTATGAAAGAAAATCGAATGAACGATCTAATAATAATAATAATAATAATAATAATAATAATAATAATAATAATAATAATAATAATAATAATAATAATAATAATAATGACAATAGTAATAATAATAATAATAATAATAAATATTATAACTGTACATCAATGTGTAATACACATACATATTATACACTTTAACAAAGAACATTAAACGCGTAGACGATCGGTATGATGGCAACACAAATATAGATAGATAGCGACATGAATATTTTACGCATTGAACGAAGGCCGCACTATCGACCAAAGTGCAAATGAGTTTTGCACAACGTCGAAATAATTGAATAAATGAAGAATGGTGTCAAGCGAATCTGTTCGAGTATCTTACATGAAGGGAAATAGCAAATAAATTGCAGTAACCTTCGTTTGTAGGCTTGTTAGAATTGGAATGAAAATCTGGATTAGAACGTGGATAAAATAAACAGTGATAATAAATAAGAAAATAAATGAATGAATGAATGAAGAATGAATTGAATCGATGAATGAATTAATTAATTCATACATTTTTACAGAATTACGCTTGTGTCCTTTGTCCTTTAAAATTTTTTACGTAATATAAAGGGTTAAAAATGAAAATAAAAATGAAAGAAAAAAAAGAAAAAAGGTAAAGAAAGTAAAAAAAAGAAAAGAAAAAATATAATAATAATTTCACCAACGACAAATTTGTTTCATTAGTACGCCTATGCTTTCGAGTTTACTGCCAAAACGTGGGAGAAATAAATAGAACAACCAGTACGCATGTTGGATCGAAGAGAAACGGAACGGTACAGAGAGGATTTTACAAAACGTAAGTGTACGTATGTACACAAATGGACGTACATTCGTGAATATGTGTATGTGCGTGTTACCCCCCCCCCCCCCCGTCTATCTCTGCATGTGTGTACCCATATGCACACGAAAGGAAATAACATATAATTCTAATTTCTAAAACGGGAAATAAGAAGATTACACTCGGACAATCTAACTAACCTGAGCTTCGCGTATGCTTAAATAAAAAGCCAATCGTTTTTAACACGTTCTCAACAATTGTGTGTACACGTTCGTCTCGCTTCACGATAATCGGATTACGGTCTCACATACACATGCAGCATGCACGCCGTATAGTATAACGTACTTACACATAGTGCAAATACTCAGCAAATGCAAAGAGAATCGATCCTAGCGTCGCGTGAGCTCGTTTATTCTTTTTCCATTTTTTTATTATCATCATCATCATCATCATCATCATCATCATCATCATCATCATCATCAATTTTTGTCATACTTTCCTCTCTTCCTTTACTTCTTGTTTTCTCTCTTCTTTAATAAAGTTCGTACTTTTGAGAGCGTTGTGTTGTCGGTTTGATAAATATAAGCAAAAAAGCGAATTCAAGGAACTTTGCGCGCGCTAAAGCCTCACATCCACCCCCCCCCCCTCCTCTCTACACTGCTTGGCATATATGCACAAAAATGTTCTACGTGAATTAAACAACGAGTCTATTTATTAAGAAGATCGACGTATTTTATCGTGGCACTTAAAACCATTTAGATACATACTTCCCTGTTTGACGTTTCAAAATCGTATGACGAAATTATCTCAAGTAAATCTGCTGAAGCGCCATTATTATTCTGACAAGTCATATCTCGATAAGCTCAATGGAACGATCGAGGAGAAAAAGAAAAAAAAAATACAACAAAAAAGAAAATCGATATTTGCTAACGAAATTTCATTCGCACGCATATGCATGTACCCAACACGCGCGCGCGGGCGCGCGTACGTATGTAGAAGTTGAATTGAAGAAAAACAAAAAAGATTGAAATTTTACGCATTTAAGAATAAAACGGCACAGCATTTGGCGCTATTCTAAGAACTTCAAATTTCGAAGATCTTGGCAAAGCGTAACCTCAAATTTACGTTGGCCGTAAACGACGAAGATTTCGAAGTAATATCCGTTTATAAAAATTATCTATGCATCAATGAAAAAATGTATAACGGGATATCTTGTATATTATAAATATAGAATATAAAGGACGCGAACGAAAAATCGTATTGTCGGAAAGGTAAAGAAAGTTAAAATGGCGAACCTTCCTCTCTTGTAACTCATTGGACTTACCATTGTTCACGTCGACGTCCGTACGTCTTCGATTTTTCCAAGTCCATCCGTTCGATAGAGAAAGATCGTCGATCTTCTTGATTTCGACCAAATTAATCGTTTCGATAAGAAAAAACCGACAAAAAAATTTTCTTCTATTTCTTCTTCTTTTCGTACTGCGTACTACATACGAGCCCGTCAAAAGTGATTAATACTTAGTCGGAAGAGAAAACGCACCAATGACAATAACGACAATTAACGAACAACCAATCGTCACGGTTGATTCAATAGCGCGAATTTAGTAACCAATTCCACGCGGTTACGCGATCGCGTGTAGACGTTCGATCCTGGTAATGATGGTTGTTCATTGGACAACAAAGAGCAGAAGAGAGACAGGTGTAGATCAACAAAAAATTTTTAATGAAGAAAAAAAAATGACGACGTGATAAGAGGAAAGAATCTCCCGATATAATTTGTCCTTTCTTTTTTCGCCGTTCAATCTTCGTACTATTCTATCTATCTCTATTTATTTATCTGTCTCTCTCTGTCTCTCTCTATCTTTCTCTCTCTCGTTTACAAAAAAATTGCTGAAGAAGGTTCGAGTACGACCGTGTGATTCCTTTGCTATACTCGCGCGTTATGTCACTCGGAAGAGTTCCTGGCAAACGATCAAAAGAGATCGCTGACTCTGACCCTCTTTTTGCCCCCCCCCCCCTCTCTCCTTTTCTATTTCTTTCTGTTTTAACGTAGAGGCCACGATAAACGTCGTACCTCTCTCTTTGTTCTCCTTTCTAATCGCCGAATATTATTTTCTTTAGCAATTTAGAACATCTTTCAATCTCTTTACATGTAAAGAATTTTACGAACACGAAGATAAAAATTTTTTTCGTTAGTTTTCTCACGAATAAAAATACACGCGTTATCTACGCACTACGTCAAATCTCTTATTCTCCGTAACAATTCCTATCTCTTTTTTTTCATTTCCCCTTCTTTTCTTTTTCCTCCCTTGTAGCCTGTGTCGCACGCACCACACGTACGCACCCACGCACGCACGCGCGCGCACACAGCACACACACACGCGAAAAAGGGGTACACGCGCGTCCGCGAAGCTCCGCGGTGTCTTTCAGACTGAGGGTAGTTTCGTCGACGGTGGTTCAACTACATCACCGCCACCCTTCGACCGAAACTTATACTAAAATGTCGTCACTCGACCAACCGTCGTCCTTTCTTCTTCTTAAACGTTAGACAATCCTTGTTATATATTTCTATTTGAATTTTTTTAATAAATATTACGTAAAATGTAATCTAAATAATACATACTTTCGAATAATTTATTTTCTGTTTTCTATTTTCCTTTTTCTTTCTTTTCATTTTTTTCGAGTAAGTAAGTATACACTGTCTATTTGAAGTAGTTCGTTGTTTTCTCTCTTCTTTACGTTTGATTGAAAATTTTCAGACATTAATTTATCGTAATATTTATTGTTTCTAATACATTATCGTGTCATTCGTCGAATAATATTCATTTAATTTTATTTATTTACGACGTTACAAAATTGTATATTAATCTTTCGATTCGATCATAACGTAACCCAAACCGACATCTTTAGGACAAATCTGAAAACGAAAGGATTTATTAGCGGATTACAATATAATAATTAATTTTCTCTTTAAATTAATAAAAAAAATGAATATATACATTCGTAGATTGTAAAAACGATTGTATAGATACTGTTAAACCAACAATTCCAACGTGTTACTTAAGTAATAATAAATAAATTTCGATAATACGTTGCTATAGTTTTAATCGTTCCAAAATTTCAAATAAACTACTTGTGAAAAAGATCGAAATTATATATATATATATATATATATATATATATATATATATATATATTACTGTTATCGAACTTAAGAATTATTAAGTCACATTTTGAGGAAAAAAAAGCAACGTCAGTGTTATTTTCATAGAACATTGTAGTTTTATCGTTAAAATTGTTTACTGAAAGTATATAACCATCAGGAAAAAGATAATTTTTTGTATAAATTTGCTTATACTTTAAAACACTATTAAAATTCATCGGACCTTCTTTAAGGAAATATCATTTAAACATTTCAAGTCTTTCCGTTTTTCGCCGCCGTAATAATAATAAAAAAAAAAGAAAAAATAGTAATAATAGCAATAAATTTTATAAGCTGTGAAACATATTTTTCGTATATATTACAATTTTATACTACTGATAGAAAATGAATCTTCGATCGTCGAACAGAATTGTTGGAGGTGCATTTATAAACATCACGTCAATTCCATTCATGGTAAGACATCATAAACTTAATAAAATTATTATAAACAAAAATTAAAATATATAAATAAAAAAATTGTTAATTTGATTGATTCATTATTAATCGAATAATTTCATTTAGCTCTCGATCATGTTAAAAGGACAGCACATGTGTGGTGGTGGTATTCTCGATGAGTATTCGGTTGTAACAGCTGGACATTGTGCCCAAGAGTAAGTTTGAATAATGACAGACTAAAATAAAATCTTATACTATAATAATTATCTTATACTAAAATAATATCTACTTATAGAGTCGTCGGACGTATACGGGATGTCCAAGTTCGTAGCGGATCATCTTACGAAGACGAAGGTGGTGTCATTCATAATGTGACGAAAATAACTATTCATGAAAGTTATAATCCTGATACAAACAATTACGATATCGCGGTGCTAAAAGTGAATCCACCTTTCAAATATGATAATAGTACACAACCATTAACTATAGCGAAAGATGAATCGACTTACAGAGATTTTGGCTTGGTAGCTGGTTGGGGATACTTCCTGGTAAGAAAACAGTAATAATAAAAATTTTATTGATACATCAACTTGTATATATTAATTAATATTTCTAATAATTTTTAATATAATTTATAATTATAAGGACTTCGATCCGGTTCTCTCCAGACAATTACAATTCGTTATATTACCAAAAGTACAAAAAGACGAATGTAAAAATGATTATGCAAATGAACAAGAAATAGTTGAAACTCAAGTATGTTATGGATTTCGTAATGGAGGAAAGGACGCATGTAAAGTAAGAACTATAATAATTTTACTTAAAGTAGAAGTATTTGAACGATAATGATCCGTTACGTTGTTGACACTTAGGGTGATTCAGGTGGACCAATAGTCAACATGGATCATGTTTTAATCGGTTTGACATCGTGGGGTGATGGATGTGCAGAAGCAGGTAAGCCAGGTGTTTATACTGATGCTATTCTACTTCGTGATTGGATAAAGAAACAAATTGAAAAGGATTAATATGAAACTTGATAAAAATGACACAAAATACCATTATCCATGTCGATGATATTAAAGAATATATTTATTGATACAGATATATATTAAAGTTATTGATATTGTTTATATATATATATATATAAAATGCGTGTATATATTTATATATATATATATATATATATATATATATATATATATATATTGCGTGTATATATGTATATATATATATATATATATATATACACGCAATTTTACGATTGTTTAATATCGTCAATTAGATAAGACTAGTTCCACATTTTTCCCATCCTCGGATATAACAAACTTAGCGTATTTGTAATGCAAAAGATTAGTCTTTTTCTGTAAATGCCATGCAAGATAACCAGCTTTATAAAATGGTGGAAGTCGATTGAATCCGCCTGCGTCTGCCAATGAATCGTTATATTCCCATTGCTCGCTCATCATCTTATGTGCGTGTCTTTTTTTCGAGGCTTTCAATTTCGAATCTTCGAGCATTTGAAATTTCGAAGGTAAAACAAAACGATTTTTTAGAAGACTCAAGAAATATTGTATCTATAGAAAAAATTCTTTTTTCTTTTATACGTTCTTCTTCCAACTGAATGCAAACGTTAAATTTAAAGGAGGCAATATTGTTATTAAAAAAAAAAAGAAAATATGAAAAGTATCGTTAGAGAAATAGATATTTATACCTGCATATGAAACATAGGAAAAGGTACAATTTGTGAAGGTATACCAATAATAGCCATTGTTTGATGTTCTATATTAATAAGATGCTTATATAATGGCGTTACGTAATTATCATCGACTCTGACGTCACAACTTTCGTCTAAGAAAGGATAACTGTATTGGTATCCAGTACAATAAAGAAATACGTCAATGGTAACAGAAGTTCCATCTTTTAGGAAACATTTCGTTCCCTCCAATCTATCAACTCCAACGACTTGTATCATGTTAGATGGAAATACGCTCGTAAATCTATACGTACAAATAAATATGTGTATATATATATATATATATATATATATATATATATATACACAAAAATAAATTTAATAATTTTAATACCTCTCTTGATTATGACTCAAGTAAACAGTAGAGGAATGATCAGATAAATCGATTCCGATATCGATACCAGAAGATGCAGCACCCAAAATTAATACAATTTTATCTTTAAATTCTTCTGGTTTTCTATATGAATGGCTATGCATCACTATACCTAGAAAAGTGTCCATACCTTTTATGGCAGGCATATATGGTTCGAAATAATGTCTGGAAAAATAGAAGACAAAATGAACGATTAAATGTTCCTATAAAAAGTACCTATAAAAATAACGTAAGAAATAAAATGTACCCATTACAAATCATAACTGCGTCAAATCGATGTTCCTCCGTACGTTGAGTACTTAAATATTTAACACGTACCAACCATTTCTCTTCGTTGCTATTATCCAACTTAATTGGGCGTATATTTTCAACTTTTATGTTAAACTGCAGCAATTATATACATACACGCACACACACACACGTATATAATAATAACCAATATTTCGAGGTTTTGAAAAATTTGATATACGAAAGAAAATGATATATGATCGATCACCTGTATATACCTACGTAGTTGAAAGTATTCCGTGTAATTACGTAAATAAGAGAAAATTTCATTGTGAGATATACAACATGGTTCTTGTGCATCCATTCTGATATAATCAGGAAAATTCATAATTTTTGCAGGTAAATTTGTTCTAAAAAAATTGCTTTCTATGTATCATTACAATGTACAATAATATTAATAAAAATAATAATGATAATAATAGTAAAACGAAATATATCATTTAACGAACTTTAAATTCTGATACATGCTCGAATGAATTGGTAAACCATTTTCGTTTAAACCAATTCGATCGTTATATACCCAAGTACCACCAACGTCATCGGTTTGCTCGAATAGCGTCGTTTCGAAATTTGTATCTCCCGCCAAATGTCTGGCCGCGCATAAGCCAGCTGCGCCTGCGCCAACTATACATACTTTTTTTTTAACACTCTGCGCCATCTATATATTTGTAATAAAAATATACGTGAATGTGATCTGTCGTGAGAAGTCGGTAAAAAAAAAGGAAAATTTCTAACAAAGTATTTATATCGTATTATCAACAAACACTGTGCACGGATATATTTTTGCCTATCGTAGATATTAATAATAATTGTAAAATAAATTTTTGAGACAGGTACACATTTCTTTTCAAGGAATTAAATTATATGCAGTGATTATATTTGTACGTTTTCTACTTACTGTTTTCTTATTGAACTATTAGATAAGAACTAGGAAATGGTCGATGTTTTTTTTTCTAGTCAGAATTATTAAAACTGAACAGAAAATATAAATTGTATTTTTTTTTTTTTTTAATAATATTATAACAGTAATATGTTTAGTTTCTTATTTTAACGAGAGAAGAAACTTGTTTGATTATGAGCCGAATTTTCAAAACTTCTTAATAACCATTAATTTTTTAACTTTTGTATCTATTATACGATAAATATGAGAACTATTTTTCGTAGATACTAAAGTCAATTTATGTGCCATCCTCTTTTTATATGCTTCAGAATTTGTTCACAACGGAAAAAAACAATGCTAACGATAAATCAAGGGAAACCGCAATTCGACCTCGAATACATTGACATATCTACATAACTTGGAAACCTACTAAATATCTTTGCTATATGATAAGATACATATTCTGATAAGGATATGAAAATAATGATTTTTTGTTATGTTCTAATTTATGGTCGTAATAACAAAACAAATTATCTCACGTTTTAAAACTGTTCATCAACTTTCGCTCAAAACATGTGATCAGCGACTAGATGGACAAAATATGAATTACAAGCACTAGCGGGAAACATTACCTCCACTATACGTCACATAAAGGCCTATCAGTGATAATCTTGTTTCTATATATAGCTTTCTCACGCATACACATAACAATAGGGTAGTGTGGATAGAGTAAGTAGCGTTAATAGGTTGTGTACTCAACCAACCTTTCAGTCCTTCATATTCATATCATTTCATTTCATTTATTTTACAACATAAATACATTAGGAACAGTAAATATAATTGTTACATATAATGACATAAAATAATATAAATTTACGAGAAAAAAATATGATTTTATCGAATATTTTATGAAAAATAATAATTAGGAAATACATATATATAAAATATTATTTTATATAAGTATATATGTATTTCTTTTTCTACCTCTTGTCATTATTCTTATTATTATATTATATATATTATTATAATTATTATAGTAATAATATGATATGAAGTGAACAATTCCTACAGGGAAAACCACAAAAAGATAATATTGGGAGTTCTATCTCATAGATAGTGTGGAAACGAATTTATATTTTAATCTTTATAAAAATAATATATAAGTATATATATGCTTTAAAATAATACCATTTCTCGACATGATTTCTTTTAAAGATTTTCAAAAAATTCTTGCTTAAATCTTTATCCTTAAAATAAGATCTTATTCAACAAAATTGATCAAGAATTATGCTTAGACTCATTGTTGACATAAACCATTATAAAACCAGGAATGATGAATAACCTTGATCATATTTTATATGTTCTGTATGAAATTATTAATATTAATAAATATGAAATATCTCAAACCTTAAAAATAACTTTTTTTTTTCTTTTATACATAACAAGGAATTTATATTCTCAAGGGAAAGCTAAAAAAACTAGCATTAAAATATTTATTATTATTATTATTATTATTAATTATTATTATTATTATCATGCTGTCTTAATAACGCATTATTACCATGAAAGTAAATGACATCATTACAATATAAGTATTAATAATTATATCAAACTTAGTTGCGCCCAATCATGAACAATCAATAAACAATAAGAGTCTATGTTACAATATTTGTTACTTTGACTCTAAACTTATTATAAAATAAGAAATATAATACATAAGCAAACGATCTAATTCTAATTACAGCTTTTGTTTTCTTCCTTGACATAATATATGTCTAACCACTTTTGCAAAACAATTATTACTATTTATCATTTTTTCTTGTTTTACTTTGTTCAAATATCTTATCATACGTTGCATAATGCGTACATAAGGAGTATACATTATTAGAAATTATGTACAATTATCAACGACAACGGTCGTATTTATTTTTTAAACTGATTGACTACTTGATCGTACTTATAGATTTGGTTGTCATTAAAGGAAGCACTAGTAAGATTGAAGGTACACGTCAAATTTATCGAATTAAGCGAACATCCTGATGAAATAAAAAAATATGATATCTGTTTTGACATAAACATTAAATTTATTACAATAAGCATTTCAAAAAAAACCGTGTACTTTCAATGTCAAAATACTATTCCTCTTCATTTATTTTCAATAATTTAATTGATAGAATTGAGTGAAAAATATACATTAAACGACGATGTTCATACATCACTATCAACTATATCTCTTCATAATCTTTTTGTTAAAAGAGATGCATAAACATGATTGAAATTACATCATCCTATAATCACTGCAACTATCCATAACATTTTAATTCTCTAACATAATAGAGACTTATCACATATCATTTTTACATTTATAATACCGAAATTATATTTTCAATACCTTATACAATAATTTACCTTTTGAACTAATTTCAAGATTTATCATTTTGAAAAGTTCTTTGTTAAAGTATCACTCCTAGAAAAGGATACCTAAAGATATTTGCATTTATTTAATTTTTTTTTTCCTTTACAAATGCGTATTTCATGGATGGTATAAAATATTATTGTTATGAAAGAATATCCATTCTAATTGTGTGGCAAATCTCATAGAACAGTGCAGTAACTAATAACAAAATGAATACTCAACATTTTTTTATGACAATAAGAATCTGAAAGTGCACGTATGTTTAAACAAATATCTTGTTTTTTAACTGTATTACATATGTGTGTGTGTGTGTGTGTGTGTGTGTAATGAAAAAAATATTTGTTTTCTGTTATAAGAAAAAGAAGAAATAATAAACAGATTGTATTCTATGAAAAATTACATTGAACAAAACTACTAATGATTTACTCAAATTTAACATATTTAAATGTTAAGGTTTAAACAATTCTAAATTCCTCCTATATACAAAGGTGTTTAACTCGAAAATTGAAGACATAGATCTGCTCAATTGAAGGATCATTAAAGAGCAGAAAAATTAATTTACAATAAAGAATTTTGTACAAGTATATGTTTATAATTAAGACTTGCATTAGCCACGCATGCTCGTTTTTAATGTGCATTAAAGAAATTCTCTAAAAAAGATCTTCCAAAGTCTTATAGCCATATAACAAGTAATTATATATTGTATATTTGGTGTTATACTTTGATTTCTAGTGCATTAGTTTATTTACTTAAATATATATATATATATATATATATATATATATATATATATATATATATATTTCTTCATGAAGTACTTGCGCTGCTGTATTTTTTATTTGCAAGCAGTTTACTCCTTTAGTCGAACATGGTGACTACAGACTTTGCATTAAACCTCAGACTCATAATATAAAAACTTTCCAAGGACCCAAATTTAATACCCTTAAAATATGAAGTACAATGTGTGATTAATATTTATTATTTTATTATTAATATTATATTAATATTAATATTAATATTATTATTATTATTATTATTATTATTATTATTTGTTATTATAGTAGATATAGAAAAATGGATGCTTAATAAGCATTCTTATGTGTAAGTTAATACAAAATTATACAATATGTTTTCAAGAAAAATGAAAATGTGATAATGTCTTTATAACAAACTGTATATATGTATAAAATCACAAGCTGTGATGTGATCATAGAAAATATACATTGTTCAATATTTAATTGATTCCTCTCAAATTGACAGTTAATTATTTCATACCAGTATTGAGTTGCGTTTACATAATGTATTTAGGCTTTTATTAATTTCTTAGACTCATGTGGAACAGTAATTGGGCGGATTAAGTAAAGCATATCAATATGAATTTCAGTATGCGATTAAAACTTTCATGATATTTCTTCATGCAAAAAGTTGCAACATGTTACAAGGCCTTTCATACAATAAATCTTAATGCAATGTTTTTTCAAGAAAAAAAATATATATATATACACACACACAAGGTACAGCACTTAATAGAAACATTTAAATATCTTCACCTCTCATGAATGTATAAAAAAAAAAAAACTGAAAAAAGTTATAATGTTTGAAGAAAAAGTATATTCTCCGGAATTTTTTTGTTATTTTTAGAACTATATCAAGATCGTCGATGTTTTATTTATTTCTTTTTTTACCCGAAAACGCGTTATTTTTCTATATCTTCATAGAGAATAAAAAATAAATTCAACGACCTATAAAAATTTATCTCATGATTCAAAGGTTCTTATATACATATATAACATATATATCGAATAAGTTACCTGATTTGATAATCTCGAATTACTTACAAACTGTTTAATTTTTTATTGTAACAATTTCAAGAAATATTGAACAAATCTTTGTTTGAAAATTCTTTTATGCATGAATTAATTAATTAATTAATAATTTAAGATAATCAAATAAGGCAACTCATCCAATACATACATATATAAAAATCATGTTTAATCTACATTATGAAAATTTGTAAATTTCTCAATGGAAAGTCCCTTCTTGCAAAGGCTAAAAGTTTTTCCAAACTCTTATGGAAATCAGCTTATTCAACGGTTACTTCGATTAACATTATTTATTGTTGATAGCAGTCTTTACTCAACAATAATTATTAATATTCTGAAATATAATTCAAATACTGTATTTGCAATCTGCTATTACTTGAATAACAATGATGCGTCCGTATAAATCTTTTCACTTTCATTCCTCATTACAAAATAGAGTGCTAGTGAAAAATAAAACTTGTTCTATTAAATCACACTCTTGGACTCGATTACAAAAAATAGTAATCATAATCGTTGTTTCTCAGTAACATTAGCAAACACTGAGTCTACTAGATAACTGTATGCTTTTAGCATCAACCTTCGCTTACAGAAGATAATGAACTGCGTGTAGAACCAGCAGTATGATGTGTAAGATCAGGAAGGTCTGCTGGTAAGCATAATGGAATCGCGCTAGGTCCATAAATTGCTTCCTGCTCTTCTAATTGAAGAGCAAATTGTTCTTCAAGTCTCTGTAATGTGAAATAAAAAAGATTAATTATTTGTTAGCTTGAAAAAAATCTATATAAAAAAAATACTTGTTACAGTTTTGAACCTTAAAAAAATGGGAATTGTATGGGCACAAGGTAACTTTCAAAATTTTCTGTAACAAAGTGAACAAAAATAGTAGCAAACAACACATTTAACTAACCTTTCAATATTTTTTATAATACTGCTTTTGAAATCCGACTGTGGCATCTCTTTATATTTTTCTTTTACAAAGGTTCTTGTGGGAATATTTATGCGTAAGGACTACAATTACAAATTAGCATGTTTGCTATTAGATACTCACATAAGAACCCTTTTAAAAAAAGCATTTATCACATAGTTCTACTACTTGACAAAACATAGCGTGAAACCAAAAGTAACCACATTTACCCATATTATTTTCTTCACATAAATATTTAAGCTTTGGAATATAAAATTAATTGAACTCTTTATATGTAATTTTCATATGACAAAGGACAATAATAATAATAATAATAATAATAATAATAATACAGCTGTAATGGAAAATTCAACTACGAAGCTATGATACAAGGCACATTTTCAATGACATAATAATTAACCAAATAAAATTGTAGATCACATACCAATCTTGGTACTTGAATATTTTTTGTTATTTTCTGCAATAAATATTCATAAATATTGCACTGATTTATCCATAATTCACATTAGATGATATTTAAGTACCTGTGTCATTATAACATGTAAACTTTTTCTCTTTTCATTTACTTACTCTTTCAAAATTATAATGTATTATGTAAGCCTGGCCACAGTTCTATTAACGTATTCTATCATAATTTATATGATAAGCTAGCAGCAAAATATAAATATATGGTTATTTAATGTATATCTTCTAAATACATACATACATACATACATACTACATACATATATATATTTATATATAAACAATGTCTATCTCATAAGTTAAAGTATACTCATTAGTACCAACTCCATATAAAGTGTATAGTATGAAGAAAGCAGCAATAAAGGAAGCACATGGAATGTTATATTATCGAAAAGAGGAATAAGATTAATTTGGAAATATAAATATTTTTATCTTTGTTCTATATTGTTTATTTATATTGTATTATATCATATTATCATATATCTTGTGCATTTACTTATGTAATTGGATAATATTATAAAACATACTAAGAATTCTAATTTAACGAAACAAAGTTATATTCTTCATATTTATATTTCCAAATTTATCAATAAACAAGAAGAATGTATGAGATATATGATGTTGGCGAGTACTATCTATGGGACAGACAAGATGGCATTAAATCTGGTTTAGAACGACTTCGAACAAGCGTGCCATTTGTGGAAGTAGTATCTGAACTAGTAAGTCTAAGAGAGACTCTAGGTATAGTAAACGGAGATGGAGAATTCGGAGTAGATCGAGGTAAGCGAGAAGATCTTTGCAAGGTGTTAGGAAGTGATACATCAGAATAATCAAAGGAAGGTAAAGAGAAACCACTAAGACCAAAGGGCAAATAATCTCGGTAACGAGCTTCCAATGCCTCCATTTCTGTCGCCAGCACAGCTTCTATCTTCTACAACAAGTAGATTAAAATTTAATTCAATAATTTACTTTACTTTTTTTTATGGCTCATTGAAGATCATAGTAACAAGGACGAATTACTGTAATTATCACAAAGTATCAAGAAATTCTTATTATAGGTTCAATTCAACTATATGCTACTACATATATATATAAAATCTACATCTTATCATTTTTCATTTTAGATTTATAAATTGACCAAATGAATTTTATTCTAAATTCCGAAATCGTATTTAGGAGCCAAATTTGATAAAAGCAGAGATAATAAGAGGAAAAAATAGTCTTTAGGAATCATACAGTAAATAAGCAAATAGTTTGAAAATTAATAGTAGAAGCAAAGAAGAATGATCATAATTGAACAACTTACATTATTGATATGAGATTACACTTACTTATTCACGTAAGATTAATGGAGCAATACTATTTTATAATTTACCTGTTTTCGTGGTTTCAATTGTGCCTTCCACTCTCGAAGCTCTTTACTATACGTTTCTTCTTGTTCTTTTAACTTCAATGTCTCATGTTCCATTAGCATTTTTCTCTTTTCATTTTGTAGCTGTTCCAATTCCTTAATGGTAGCATCACTCTGAGCTCTAACTTCTTCGAGTTGCCGCGAATGCTTCAGTTCAAATCGTTGTTGTTCAGCTCTATACCTCTTTTTCTCATTCTCTTGGAACTTCTTCAGTTTTTCTCTTTCAGCTTCGGGATCCGACGCAATCGCGGAAGACATTGAAATTCTCATGGACTCCCTAAACATCATCTCACGCGCTTTCATTTCATTTCGAATTCTTTTAGGCAAGTTTCTACGTTCTACCGTTTGACGTTTTATCAATTCATCTTCCTTCCTCTGATTCATTCTTTTCATTTGTTCTAATTCCTTTTCATGTCTAATCAGCATCTGATGTCGCTGCAAGAAGAAAATATCCTTAAGCTGCCTCTTCAACAATTGTTGTCTTTCGTGTATCTGTCGTTCTTCCAGTTCCCAAATAGCTGCTTCTCGAGCTCTCATCAATTGCTGCTTCTGTTGTAGAAACTGTCTCTCCATTAAAGCAATTTTTTCACGATGGCTATCCGACAATCTCCGCAATGACATTTCATGACTTTCATTAAGTTTTTCCAAGAAAAGCTTTTCTCTTTCCTCATGTTCAGTCTCAAGCTTTTCCTTCCTTACCTTAAAAGCTCCCTTTCTTTTCTCTTTAGGCATCAAATCAACCTCCTGTTTAAGTAATCGCAATTCCTGTTTCAAACCTTCACGGAATTGTTTCAATTCTCTTTCTTGTTCGCTACGAATCTTTTTCGATGCCAATCTAAGATCGGCTTCTTGTTGAGCTTCTGCACGTTCGATTTGTTGCCTTTGTTGTCTAGCGAGCGTTTCTAAATCTCCTTCAGCACCACGTTCCAACAATTGTCTTTCCTGTTCAAACCGTTTCTCTTGTTGATCTTTGTTGAATTGCGATTTCTGAGATAGATCTTGAAACTGTTTTTGTTCCATCTTTTGTAACATCTTTAATTCACGTAATTCTTGTTTCCGGAATATTTGATCGTCGTAGACCTTACCATTTTCATCGTCACCGTATATAACTTTTGATGTTGTTGTTGTAACAACAACACCATCGATTTCGAATTTCCTAGTTCGTTTTCTCGTTTTCTTCTTCAAATTCATCATCTGTATATCCTCCTTCGTTCTAGGTGTTCGCGATACATCCCGATTATAATCAGATTTTCGACGTAGGACTACTTCCTCTTCACCCTCCGTAGACTGTACGTGGGATAAATGATTTTCTTTATTCGAACCTCGGCTGTCTTGACTTATCGTTGTAGAAATTGATTCGGCGTCAGAACGATCAATGCTCTTACTAGGTGTATGTGATCTCGTTGATCCTGAATCACTCTGTGACCTTGACCCTTCAAAACTATCCGGTGACACGCGTTTCTCTTTCGAACTTTTTACGTAATCATCTTTTTGTTTCGCCGACGTTACGACCCTGTCTTCGATACGATGCCCAATCGACCTTTCACTTTTGATTAAACCATTCATCTTCTTTGAATTTCTTTCAACGTCATTGTGATCCATTATTTCAGTAGTAGTACTCGCAACTCCCATTAACGTCTTGCTAATTTCATCGCTACTATCACTTTTCGAACTTATCTGTTCGATTGAACTTAAATTGCTATGCGAAGAGCCAGTTCTAGCGACGTTATGTTTATTATTTATCGACGAATCTTTTACTCGTTCTCCATCATCACCCACGGTAACAACAGAGACATGACTAGTATCTTGTAATTCGTCTACAATTGGACTGACGATAATAACTTCAGACTCGTCTAACTTTTTACCAACACGTTTGGAAGTATCCATAAGAATAATAGGTTGCTCCTGTGGAGTATATTCCAAACTATCCAGACTAGGGAAACCGTCCTCGTCGGTAGAATTTTCGTTAACTTGAGTTTTATTTGTTTCGTTTGCAACGATAACTACCTCCGACGTAGGAGAAGAACGTCGTAATAAAGAAGTTGTGGCTGTTGCATCCACTAACACTGGAGGATGTGTAGTAACAACGGTAACTTGACTCACGTTACTTGCAAGACTGTTAGATGGATCTGGAGAATCAGCTGTAATGCGAACGGTTGATTTATTGGAACGTAACTCTTGCTCGCTTTGAGGTTTACCTGGTATAACAAAACAAACAAACGAAAACATGTTTTGGAGTGACTCACAATTAAAGATTGAAAATGTTTTGAATAATACTTTACCAGTAATAACAACTATGTTATCTGCACTACTCCTTCGAGATGTACTTCTACTTCTGATAGGCGTCGAAGTTATTACAGATACATTAACGGCAGAACTTTGACGCTCATAATTTTTATTATCTTCTCTGTTATCTCCTTTCAATCTGTGTTCCTTATTTAACCATTTTGTTCTCTGGTGTTTACCTTCAAAATCGTCGGAAAAGTTTTCTAAAGAATCATTTCTAGAAGAACCTTCGCTATGACTGGTCAAAATATTTTCGACTTTATTCAGACCATAATCCGTCTTAATATTTTCTGTAGAGCTTGCTTTCATACTATTTTTTTCTGATAACGTAACGCTCGCTATATCAGACGCATGCTTCAATGTTTCAATCGACGTAGTACTTATCCTCTTTTGCGTATCTATAGTAATACGCTTTTCTAATACCGCATTTAATTTATCTTCAACGGACTTTCGTTTTTGTTCCAAATTCTTCAGATTATCTTCAATTACATATTTTTCATGTTTGCGTTGTTCTTCCACCGAAGCTTCTGATTGGAACCTAAAATGAAAATAAAATTAGTTAGATCGCCATAAACTTTAATATTATATTGCTTTATTCAAAATAATTATAAATACCTATTCTTCTCTTCGAGAGACGATTGTTTATTATAAACTGGTTTTACCCATTCATCTGACGAAGTTGGCTTGATAGGAGCTGACTTTCGGTTTTCATCCAAACTTGATTTTTTGGTTAATATATTTACATTGTCCGTTAATTTTTGTTTTCCTTCGATACTTTTAGATTTACTCAAGGCAAACAGCGCTTTGTCAACAGTTTCTGTTGTGTTAGTTTTATCTACATTGTCTAACTCATCGTTTTTATTTGAGAGCCCTATTTTTATCTGATCTTTAGTATTTGGTTTCTGCTGTTCCATGTCTATTCCTACCGATTGAGATGATAATAAATTACGATCTTGTTTATCATCCTTAACTTTATTTTGACCTAACGATTCCATGGCACTAGATTTGTTTGCCAGATCGGCACAATTCTCTTTTTCATCATTTTTGTTGTCTTGGCGAATCAACGGAGGTGGAGGCGCAGGACCTTTATCTCTAGATATCCTACGCTCGTTATTTTCAGCTGTAGCTGGAGGTTTTGGTGCCTTAAAGTAAATTGAAAATGAGAAAATATATATATATATATTATCTAATAAGTTTCGTATATAATATCTAATAATTTTCTTACCTGTTTTTTCTCGTTTAATGCATGCATATTTTCTTTAGATTCAGTTTTACGCAATTTCTTACTTCTATCTTCTTTTTCGCCATCTCTGTTCATCTCCCGTTTGTGACTATCCTCTTTTTTCGTGGATACAGGTAACGGAGTAAGATTTTCTTTTTCAGCAACTGCATGACATGATATACGTATGTATATTGACACTTACGTCAATTTTATTTAAATATTTTTTCTTTATATATATATATATATATATATATATATATATATATAATATATAATATATAATATATAATATATTACCTTTAACATCGCCATCACTGCGCATAGATGCAGAGTCATCTCCGAGTTGTTCCAATTCTAAAGGAAGCTGAGATGTACGCTGCTCCTATTAAAAAAATTCATATATATATATATATTTTCTTAAAGTATTAAATATATCTTCTAATAAATAATAAATAACGTAAATATAAATAACGAGATATCATTTTCTACATACCAAAACTACACAAAAGTCAACGTACTATAAAAAATGATGATATTTAAAATTTTTCATATTCAATAAATTCACTATAATGCTTAAAATCATTCAAATCATGTGGGGGGTAATAGAGCAATTAACATAGACTTTCTATTATTGAAACTACTAACCTGACAAGAACAGGGACGATGGGGCTGGCGAGGCCCAGGAGAGCCGCATGCACAGCCAAATATTTTAAATTAAACCAGCACATTTATCAAAATATAAATATACGAAATGTATAAATATGTAAAAATGTCAAAAAAATATATAAATATATTTTCGTGTAAAACTAATAAATTCTACGATATAATATGCTATCCAAATTATTTAAAAATATTATCAAAAAATAAATATTAGCAAAAAGTTGTATGTATACACATATATTTATCACTTAAAAGCAGCTTACCAATACGCTGATACTGTTCTCTGTATTTTTTTGATTTTTTGGCCTTCTAATATAATGTAAGCATGTAAAAATATAGTTTTATTATGCTTGTCTAGATAAAATTTTTTTGGTTAAAGATTTGGATTTACTTTGGTATACAATTTTTTGGGTCCATATAAGATATTTGATAGTATATAGTAATTACATAAATATGTAAATCTAAGTATATCTTATCAAGTAATGATAATCCTTTGTACATTAAAATATATCTTACCTCAGTTTCTTCATCAACAAGTTCCTCTTCAACAACATCAGCTTTATATTCAAGCAATAAGTCCCTTATTGGTTTAGAATCTAAATTTCGATTTATAAATGGATGTCTTAACAATTCATCGGCTGTAGGTCGTGATGTTGGATCCTTTATAAGTGCTTTTGCAATAAAATCATTAAACTCTTTGCTCCATTTGCCAGGTTGATCAAGTTTTGGTGGATCACTTTTTTGTATTTTAAGTAACACACGCATTGGAGACATTTCATGATTTGGTGGCTCCATTTGCGCAAACTCTATAAGAGTTATGCCAAGGGACCAAATGTCCACCTAAAATAAATACAAAATTTCGTTGAATTATATGAAATAATAAAAGTATCAATCAATGCTACTTACTTTGAAATCGTAAGGATTATCTCTAAATGTTTCGCATAATACAACTTCCGGTGCCATCCAGTAAGGTGTACCAATGAATGTATCATGTTTCTGTAATGTATGCTTATTTTTTGCAGATACCCCAAAATCAGCTATAAAATAAATGCATTGTATTCTTTATTGTAATAGTACATCAAATTGAAAACAATTATATTATTACCAAGTTTGACACCTCCTGCCATTGTTAACAGAACATTCCCTGCTTTTAAATCCCTATGAATAACTTTGGATTTGTGTAAGAATGCCAGACCCTTTACCATATGTTGACACACATATGATATTTGAGGTTCTGTCAGTGCTTTCTCCAACTCTACCATAATAGAATCTACAGCACCACCATCACAGTATTCAATCAACATCTATGGAAATTATGTTATTGTTAAAATAAAATAATGCTTCCTCTATATATTAATTAAAGATGTTATTTTCAAATATACCTACCCATAATTTGCCTTCTATAAAGTATGCTTCATGTAATTCTACAACATTTGGATGTTTACATTCGGACAAAATATCGATTTCAATCATGAAATCACTAAGATCATCTTCTCCTTCCAATGCACACATTTTTGCAGCAGCCAATTGATGAGTTTGTTTATGTTGTGCCTAAAAATAATTATGAAATTAAAAAAATAGTACATAAAATGAATAACCTCTATGCTATAAAAGACTGAATATACGTTTACCTTGTAAACTTTTCCAAATGCCCCATCTCCAAGCTCACCAATCATTTCCCAGAATTCTTCCGGATTACAATCCATTTTAATATTATTATATAACTTTTTCTTTTTTGCATCATTGCCACCGAAGTGGAATGCTTTCTTTAAATTCGATAAAAACGACATAATGACTTTCTTTATCAACACACTTGTATATGAACTTAACTTGCACTCTAATTACATTATGTCTAAACACAGTTCAAATACTTGGTACATAAATTATGTATATTATGATCACAAAAAGTTTAATACAAATATCTCATGAAAGTATAATTCTCACTCAGTACATAAAGATTTCATTTCTTTGAAGACTGAATATTATGATTTTACTTCCTTTTCATCTTGATTTATATAGCAATCAATTTATTCTTTTGCTATGCCATTTAATTTAGATCCCCACTGGATACCAGGGGATCATAACAAACCTCTCCCGCATCTTGATAAACTATAATTTCACTCATTTATTAATGAGTACCTTGATATAAACTAACATAAATATCCATATTAAAAATACAACCCATTATTAAAATGTAACAGGTTTCTGAAACACAAATGAAAACGGAATATGTTATTTCTAATATATTCAATTTTAATACCTATTTTTTTATACATTCTTGAAAGCAATGATCTGTGATAATGCCACATCTTATTACAATCCTATATAAAAGACTACCATATAAAAATGGAGATAAGAAAGCAAGTCTCTCTCCTTCTCTCTCCTTTATTACACTAGATAAATATTATACTGATAAATGGTATCAGAATGATATTAATCGTTGAATGCAAGGCCTTATTAAGGTCAAAGAAAATCTTAAAATGATGTTTTCCTTTTCAAATATGAATAACAGATTCTTCTATCGTTATTAAATAAAGCATGAGTTTACAAATGAACATACATATTATTACATATGGCAATACATATTCATACAAAAACAAACAGTTTCTTTAGAATTATCTCAACGTGTTTTTAATAAAATAATTATATTATACTTAAAAGCCATTTAAATGTACATAAGGTAATAATGAGTATTTGCTTGGAAAAGGAAAAGAAAAAAAAAAGAGAAAAGAGAATCACGTCAAAATTCTCCCTCCTCGTTAACGATCGAAAATCGTGTAGGACACTACGGAAATGTAAAAAAAAAAAGAAAAAAAAACAGGTTTTATCACTAAACACAGTGTACTTCCGTGAAGATCCCGTGGTTTTACTCATCTCTGTTCGGACTAATTATCGCGTTAAGAAAGAGAAGGAGGGAAGGGACCAAAGAGAAGGAGAGAGAGAGAGAGAGAGAGAGAGAGAGAGAGAGAGAGACAGTTACCGCACATTCGATCATCGTTGGTATATAAATATATACACGAATCGAGATGACACGTACGATATGACGGAAGAGAAGAAACATACATATCGTTCACTTTCAAACGCTCTATTAATCAAAAACAATTGGGCAGGTGCTATCGTTCGACAGTCACGCGGTTGACACAATTTTGACAAGCAGGATTCGGTCATGCCTGGCCGCCATCGTACAGCGAATGCACTTTCTCCACCATCCTCGATACTCGAATCTCATTTCATAGGATGATTTAAATCGCAGAAAAATAATATTACTAAACGAGTATGATTGGAATACGTTCGTGTAGAAACTGGACGTTCGTTTGGTTGAAAACACCTACAACGTATTTCATTGGATTTTATGAAAATAAGGAACGTAAATCGTTCGTGTTCATAAAATCCAAAGGAAATTCCAATCTCGATCTATCGTACAAATTTTTACCGATCGTTCATTTGGCCGAAACAAGAAGGATAGAATTCTAAGAAAATAATTTAGTTTTTCTTATAGATTCCACAAATTGTCTGACTCACGGTATATAGTTGACCATCGAAGTTAACAGTAGGAGAACACGTTCGTAGGATGAAAATATGCAGTACGTCCTCCCGTGTCTCTCACCTTCCTTCTTTCACGAGTCGAGAATCCAAGGAAACAAGTTCCATGTACACGAATGATATCTCTCTTTGTAAACGCGTAAATATTTGTTAGACCTTAACGTAAAAAGGTACGACAATCATTCCTTCGAATTTGACATGTACCAACAGGTCTTATTAGAGATTACACCAACGTGTAATAGATAAAGTTAAGCGTGCAAAGCTATCGGCCGTGGATCAGTAAACTCAGAAGACCTCGATATACGCGGCCATTTTCAGCACACGCATATCACACACGACACTCCATCACGCCTGGAAGTGACGTAACCAATCGGCAAGGGCGGCACCGTTCCACGCGCTCCCCCCTCCAATCCCTTCATCGTGTCTTTTCTTGCATTCGCAATGCGACAAATTTTTTCATCCCCCCGTATAATCGTCGCTAAATAAACCTAAAAAAACTATATATATATATATATATATATATATATATATATATATATATATATATATATATATATATATATATATGACGTCTTTTTTATCTTTAAATCTGACGTTAGCGTCTTGTAATCGAACGATTAATCGAAATAGCTTTTCGATAACTATTACGATTTTCATGATTTTCCGAATCGATCTTCACGTTTCTCTTATTTCTCCTCTTTGTCACGTGTGACTTTTAAAACGATTGGTGAAAAAATCTTTTACCGAGGATAAACAGATCGCTGGAAACCTGAAACGTTACAAGTAATGGAAATGAAGCATTTCTAAGAATTTAATTTTTTGAATTTAGTTTATTGAATTACTTATTAGATATAGTTTATTGAATTACGGGATATTGATGTTTGCAAATGTCGTTCCCATCGAAGCCTTGTATAGACTTAATCTTATTAGACATTTTAAGCCGTGATCTGCGTATTGCTGTTAGCCGAAGAAAATTATTTTTATTTATTTACGAAAGAAGAATTTTTTTTATAAGATTAATTTTTATTTGGTATAATAATATTAAGTATATTATTATTATTGTTGTTGTTGTTGTTATGCGTAGAAAATTAATTTGAGAGAGAACTGTTAATCTTAGATCTTTTATATTTAATTCTTTTATATTTTGTATCTAAAAATTTAATAATGCTCTTTATTCAGATTAATAAAAATATTAATATTAGTTAAAAAACATTCAAAAATTTAACAATAATTTAATTAATGAAATCCCCATTAGCAATAGCAAGAGAAATCTTTTGTTTTTAATAATTTAATTAAATGACAATAACAAATTTACACTTATATTGTTTGCTCAACTATTGAAATTAAAAAAGATGGCTGTAAATTTTATCGTACATTAATTTATATATATTAACGTTGCTTTCGAAACGTAATTTTAGTATTTAGTACTATTAAGTGATTTATGTGTTATATTGTAAGTATCGTCTTTTGGTTTACTACAAATTAATCATATTTTATAAAAAATAAAAAGAAATATAAATAGTTCTTACGAAATAATATAATTCTATTAAACTTCAATTTTCCAGTTCATTCCTATTAATTTAAATTCGTATATAATAATATGAAGTTATAGGTTATGTACTTTGTAATTATGAAAATTACAGTTGCATCGAAAATTTTTAAATATATAACATTTTTATATCATTATTTAATAATATTATATAATATTATAAATTAAAATGATCCATATTTATTTATTTTATGCATAGAAAAAAGATGTCTGGAAGGCAACGTGGTCTATTCCAAATGATATTTAAGGATTTTTTAGCATCAATTAGACCTACTATTAATAGACCAAAGTTGATGGGAGAAGATTATTTCGGAACTAAATATTATGAAATACCAATAAGTTCCATATCTAAAAAAAAGAAACCTTCTCGATATTTTAAACCTATAAATGATGATTTTGAACAAGAAGTACCTGCAGAATGGGAAGCTTGGTTGAGATACCGTAGAAAGGAACCACCAACTTTCGCAGAAATTGAGAAAAATTATAAAATTCAAATAACTAAACAAATAAATGCAGCTGAATTAGAAGCTCATAATAAAGAAATAGCAACTTTGGAAAAAACTGATATATCCGTTGAAAAACGTGGATATAAAAGCTTTCCTGTCTATGAGGAGTACAGTTTTACAGATAAATATAATGATTCAAAACCTAAATTAAAACTAAAATAGCTTAACATTGATAATAAATGTATGTAGGTAAATAAAAAATAGAAAAGAAATATACAACACTTATCGTGTTATTGCTATAACACATCCTTTATATTTGTAGTCAATAAAACCTTCATAATATATACATCTTGTAGTATTAATTTTTTTCCACTTTGAAAATTGATGTGTGCACTATTGATTTTACAAGAATACTACGTGTAAAACAATTTATTATTATTCTCTATCATCTATTTACATATATTTTCATCTATAAATCAGTCACCTTATGACAAAAAATATTATAAATTTTGGCGCTACACTTGCAAGATGTTCAATTTACAAACAGTTATAATGTTGTATAAAAAGAAATACCCTTTAATCTTTTGCAGAGTATTTTTGTAAATAAACCAATTCGAATAGAAAAATTCGGATACTACAGTAACTTATACTTTACAAATTCAAAATTCAAGTGCTTATGAATATATTTATCCAGTTTATCAAGTTAACAAAATTTTCATTTCTGCATAATACTTTGCAATAGATGTAATTTAAAGTAAAATGAAATAAAAATAAAAACTATGTATTTTTCTTGATTATTACAGAAATCTATTTATGCCCTATAAGTGTATATTAAATTGTAGTATAATTAGTCTCTTTAACGAGGGAACTTTACTTTGAATATGAACTTCAATGTTTTTAGAATACTATTACTTATATTATCAGGTATTGTGAACGCATGAAATGAACCTTACTTCTTAAGATATTAAAATGACAAATCAATTGTATCTGCTTTGAATATCAATACGACACTCAATTGATAATTGTGAGAGCTTGTAATAAATAATACCCTGAAGTTTGTTCAAATACAAACTATCAGTCAACATCAAATACAAATTCTTCCATGTGGTAGAAATTGATGGAATTTAATATATAAATGTATAATTGAGAGTGCACTCATCAACCAGAAAAATCACTATTATCAAATAAAGCTTGATCATATAATTCTCCTTTCACCAATCTCCCACCAAAGTAACGACCATTTAAAGAATCTCTTGCTCGTTCGGCTTCTGTAATAAACATATATATACCATTATATCAAATATATCATTATATTATGGTATATAATAATAATATAATATTATTAAAGGAATTATTTTACCGCTCATTTGTGAAAATTCGACAAAAATTTTCACGATAACTTCAGCATCTTCGTCATCTTCAGATTGTCGCTCATTATAAATAATAACACGCTCGACAACACCAAATTTAGAGCATTCGTCTTGAATTTCTTCTTTTAGACTCTCATCGATATCTTCAGGAGCCACCATATTTCGTAGAATGACAACACGAGACTCTACTTTGCGCATAAGTTTTTGCATAACGAGATGTCGAGCACTCTGTCCTTTAATAGACATATTTTCTTGCTGTTGCAATGTTTGTGGTTCCGTTTCTTCTAATAACTTTTTCTGCAATTCTTCTTGTTGTTTTTGATGTGCTGCTTGCTCTTGCGCTCGTCTCATAATATCAGAATTTGCTGTTGTCGTTACTACTGGTATCTGTAAATAAATAGAAATTAACGAATGTGTTTAATTAAATAATATATTACATAATATTTATGAATAAAAACGTACAACTGGAGTTCCTACAATAGCGGGAGCAACAACAGCTCGAGGTGGTATAATAACTGGTTGTCCAGGAATTGGTTGTATAATTGCAGGTGGGCGTGTTAAGGTTTGTGGTATGGCAATGCCTGGAGGTGGTATAACTGGTGCAACAGTTGCGACAGTTGGTGGTGCCATTATTGTTGCGGGTGTGATCGTTGGTCGTACTATTCCTGGTAAAGCTACAATAAATCACAAAAGAAAACCAGAAATGAAAGTAAATTATAACTCTAGTGTATATAAATATGGTGAATATTATATAAATACCTTGATTCAATATTGGTGGCGCAGTTGCTCCAAGTTTGGTTAATCCAAGTGCTACAGCATTGCTAGCTACTGCATCCATAGCTTGTATTTTTGCTGTAGCAGCAGCAGCAGCTACTGCGGCAGCTGTTGGCATCATACTAGTTCCACTTGGTGGCCCCATTAAAGCATTTGGTGGAGTAATAGCTCTACCAACTCTTAGATATTGTCCACCCAAATCAAACAAATTCATAGATGCTATTGCTTCTAAAGCTGCTTGCATAGTTTCATATTCAATAAAGCCATAGCCTTTATGCCTATGTGGTGAACTGCCTTGTGCTAATTTACAATATGTAATAGGTCCAAAAGCTTCGAAAACAGATTTTATATCATCTTCTGTCAAATCATGATGTATAGATGCAATATAAATACGATTGTAATGTTTGCTTTCTTCTGTAATTTCATCAATTACTGATTGAGCTTGAGGCATATTGGATGGTCTTCCCACTACCTAAAAAAATCAATAAATACAAATATATTCTACGTGTTAATAACATCATATATATATACTTCTATATAAATGTTAGTTGTAAAAATAAATATGTTCATATTGCTTCAATATAGCAGATTCTACATGATTACATTTTAAAAAGTTTTTAAAGTTTCTTAATTATTGATACTATATAAAGAAAGGATAAGAAGGATGTATTACTAATAATAAAACTGTTATGTAGAAAATCAAAATCTTAAAGAGGAATAAATTATTTTTAATTATAAGAATAATTAAGAGGAATATAAAGGAGTTCGATATATGTTTATATATGAAGTAATATATATTAAAATTTCTTTGTCATCTAAATATGCCAAATATGAATGAAGTGGAAAAGAAAAAAAAATAAGACAGACCAATATATTAGGATTTCGACCGAACGGCATTCTAATATAACGATGCAGTTCAATCGATTATAATTTGTGAAACAAAATAAAAATTTGCCGACCTCCGGCGGGATGATAGGATTGCTGGGGGACAGGAAATTCGTTATATAGGTACGTCCCGCTACCTTGATGTTGCGTCCACCAATCATGACACCATTCATTTGTTCTAAAGCAAGTTGTGCAGCTTCAGGTATCTCATATTCAACGAATGCAAATCCTTTATGTTTCTGCGTAACAGGATCCCAAGACATATTGATAGACTTGATTGGTCCAAAGGGTAAAAATGCTTGTCTGATTGTGTCCTCCTTCAATTCGAAGCTGATGCTGCCTACATACACCCTATTATATAGGAATAATATATCAGTTTACAATTTATAAATAAAATACAATGCAATACTATAATTTTATCATTTATATCTAATTGTAATATATTAATATTACTTCTATTTTGTTTTTATTAAATATATTTTTAATTTCTCTCTTAGTGAAGGTATTTATAAAACAAATTATTCTTACTCTATCCATTAGACTAAGGAAATATTTTCTGTTTCTTTAAAACAACAAATTTATACAGCAAATTAAACATATAAAAAAAAATTAATATTGTAATTTAAAAATAAATTATTTTAAGGATACATTGATTATGATGAATTGTCACATTGATATGCTGTATAAATTTGAACAACTCTTTAAAATATTTTTAATGCTTTCTGAAAAATAATAGAATATAAATAATTTTAAATAATAATTGTATTATTTTTTAAATCCAAGCAATGAAATTATTGTGCATACTAGTACATAGAACCTATATACAATAAAAAAAATGTATAAACTCATTATGTTTATGTATAGTAACTTGTATAGTTTGAAAATAATCTGTAGGAAATGAAATATACATTTCCATGCATGCTAACATAATGAACAAAATTGCTTTATGATTTAATATGTATAATAATAGTAAAATGAAATATGTGTGTATGTATGGGCGAATGTGTATGTTTAGAAAATGTACGCACGCATTTATATATAAAAAATTCTAATCTTACACTGAATCATAAAATTTATGAAATGATATAAGATCAAAATGAGCAAATATAAAACTTAACTAATCATTGTTAATGTTATAAAAGCTTTTAACTAACGTTAAATATTAATAGTTTTCTTTTAACAAAACTATGAGTATTTATCTGGGTATAAGATGCAACAGTAACTAAAAATGTTGAATGTGATATCTTGAACTACGATGGCCAGGTTTGAGGACAAAATTTGGAGGGCTAAGGCAAAGAACAAACAAACCTGCACATGAGGGCGAGAGCCTGCTGTCTCTGCACCTGATTCCGTTGACTAGCCATTTGCTGCAACACAAAGGACCATAGGCCTTCTATTGATATCCCTCCCCCTTACATACACCATCTCTCAATCACATTTCAAATATCCCCCAAGCTCTTTTACCACTCTAACTTCTTTGCTCAACTACTACTTCTTTTGTATATGCATTGAGTATCTTATATATAATTGTATCATAATAAATGAATAAAGTTTATGAAAGTTATAAATTACACACTAAAAAATTTTTGTGTTGTAGAAATGCAATGCTATAGTGCAATTAAATAATTATTTGAAAAGAGACAACATAAAAAATATATATCTTTCAAAGAGAAAATGTAACAATTGATATATGATGCTACAAACATATAATTTTCCATCCCATAAAGATTACTTATTAATCGACATTACAATAAAAATAATTAGTAATTTATAATGAATAAACTAAATAGTTAAATTATATTTTATATGATAAAATGAAGTATAAATGCTATAAAAAAAAAAGAATAGTTGAGCTCAGAAGGATATATTTATTAACTTTCTGAAATCATCCACAGATTCATGCTCAAAAACATGTCCTCCTCGCGCTGGTACAGCTCTGCTCCCGCCGACTACTATTTCAAGATATCTAACCTTCTCATATGGTAGCAACTCAGGGAAACGTTTAGGAGTGTTTGATCGTTAGGCGGATTCGTATTGTTTCTGTCTTGACTTGGTTGACACTAACCTGCACATTAGCAATAAAACTTGCTGCCGCAGGACCAACTTATTCTTCTGCGGGGAGAAAAAATCAACCGATCAGATTGAGGTTCTAGTGTTCGTTTTTTATTTCTTATGATTCACTTTACTCGCATGTTTAACGAACACCGGTAAAATATAACAATAATAGCAGAAATTTACTATGACTCGGCGGGGCGAGCTAATTTCACAAGGACAAATGTGAATTTCAAAATTAAGTTATACATACTAAATAATCTTTGTTCTTTAATTTCGTAACATTGGCAAAGAGCTAAATAGAGGAAACAACATTATATATTTACATGTAATATTTTTGAACATTCAACAATAAATAAAAATTCATAAAAGTGACCCAAAATTGTTTCTGACTCTATAAATATATATGTTAAATTTATTCCACTGTGCATTCTATATTTAATATTATGTCAAATATTCTTTAAAAAGCAATGTATATAATAAAGTGCCATTATGCAAATTATTATAAAATATACTAACAACAAGATACTTATAACTTCTACATCAATTTTTATAAAGGATTTTGGAAATTTTTCTCTTATTTTTATTATAATACAACAACTATTTTTTTCAATATAAGAATGCACAATTGAATACAAAATACATGTTAGGCGAGTAAAGCTTATTAATCTCATAGAAAATAATTACCTGCTGTTGATGAGCTAATGTTTGTTTCATGAGAACCATCTTGATGCTTTGTTCCATGGCATATTTCTTCGCTCTGTTCACTGTATCTTGCTGTTCAGATGTAATTTTTGGCAGTCCAGCACCTAGGATGCCAGGTAATGTCAGGTATTTTGCACCAGGACCTAAGCATAATATATTAAAAACTTTATTACAAATTGTATTTTAATTGATTATAAATTGATTCAGATTACAAAATTATTTCAGATCTTATCAGCTATAAGTCCACTAATATTTTATCATTTCAATATAACTTTAGTTGAAATGATTGAAAATGAAATGTCACATATTTTGTTCACATCATTTAAAGTAGTCATAATTAAAATATTTGTATATCATATCATGACTATACATACCGGCTACAACTTGACCTATTTGATTCAGGTCGTATATAGGGCCTGGCAAGAAGTCTGTTGCGTTCCCTACAAAAAAATTTAGTATTAGAAAAAAATTATACCATCATGGACACTTATTGTCATTACTTCCACCATCACATTGCACATTTATGAAACATTAATATACCGTTAATATTTTTGTGAAGGTAGAGGTATTATCTTAGTAGTCAAATTTTAATTTTTATAGTCTAACTTTGTGAAATAAATTTTTGTCAGTTTTATTTTTAATATTTCAATTTTTATATTATTATATTAACCATATTATTAGAAATTATTACTTGATTTAGAAAATAATGATAATAGTCAGATTTGTGGTAGCTTAAAAGTTTTAAATATCTTTATGTAAAATATTATAAAGTTACTGTTTTATAACAATTGAACTAATTAAGACATTCAAAATAGTCTTCTATTAAGTTCTGTTTAACATCACAATTGATTAAAGGAACCATAATAAGTAATAATATTGTACAGCAATTCCCGCCATAGGATTTTCCTCCAAACTGTAAGTTCAAAAGAATTAAAATAGTCAAAATATACACAATACAACTGTTTAAAACAGTATGTTTTTAATATGTATGTATATATATGTGTATATATATACACAGATGTATTAAGAATGAAGAAACAGAATTCTCCTTCTTCGCCTAACTATCAGAAAAAATGAAAGTGCACTGTATAGTTTTTAAATCAGTCATGAAATCTTTTGCAGTAATTGTATAATAGTCTATAAAAATGTAAGTAGAAGTTATTTTAATGTAAACTTTTTAAAAATATTTCACAAGCCAAATTCTTTTGAAGTTTGAATAATTTTAATAGCTAATTTAAATATCAGCCTCAAAACATCAAACCACTTATAATTACATTAGATACTTTCGTTTTATACGATCATAACCAATTTGGTCTGCTAGTCTCTGAAACAGAAATCAGAACACGTTGAAACGTTTTGTTAAGATTTCTCCGTTCTTTTTTATTTTTAATTATTGTTTTTTTTTAATTTGCAATTTCGTGAATTAAAATTGTTAACTTTGTTCAATTGTTTGATTTACAGCTAACCGTATTCTGGGCTGAGCAATGACGGTTGCGCGCAAATTATCCGAGATTGAGGCGATGCACATATCTGCAAGCACAAAGCAAAGGAGAACACTCTCAGTGCATTTTCTGCGCCATTTTCTTAGATTTTGCCTCGTCCAACCTATCTCGCAATTAATCCTAACCTTTTTGTATAGCAATGGCGATTGTAGATATGGATAATGGCTATAGTATTAAGTATGTTCTGTTTTCAAACAGATATGAAAAAACTAAATAAATGCACGATCATTATTTTAGAAAGTTAAGAATATAAAAGACAATTATACATCCTATAAGAATTCTTATGAATTTAAATAATATTACTAGCGCTTAGGCTTAGTATTTAGTATAGAATTATAAAAGTATATTGTGTGTGTGTAACTAAATGAAACATATATAATAATCTTACAGCCTGACTGCATATATTTTTCATTTAGACTGTTGAAGTCTTTTCCTAATTTTCTAATTACCCTGATCACGATATATCTCTTCTCAACCTCATAAACTTACCTTTCAAATTTCCTGTTTTAATAAATTTATATCACTTAATAAACATCTTGAGAGAAATAAATATCGCCATTGCTCATCTTAATTACAAGTCTCTTAGATACACATTAATTCTTCCTATCCACAATATAGTAACAGTATTCATATAACAAAAATATAAAATTAAGATATTACTTTTATTACTCTATATGATTCTACTGTTATATGCATGTATTATTTTATAATTCCACTTTATTTACATAAGATCTGATTTCTAATTCTTAGCGTCATAGATATAGAAACATTTAAAACAGTATGATTATATCTATAACACCAACATTATTAAGCATGATACTTATATAAATATATTTGATTTTATAAAGACATATGAGACTCGTAATTAGGATCATAGAAAGGACTACCCTAATATGCTGACCTATCTAAAGTATGCATCATATGGTACTCGATTGATGCTGTGTGAGTAGGAGTTTGCAAAACTCTGATTTGTTCTGTTCAACGAATGTAGCATTCTCTTTCTTTGTTTGGCGCACGCTCATGATCACAGCTCAGTCGTAGGCCACAGATTCTGTACTGTCTCTCCGCTGTAACATCTCAGAACAGAAGGACAACCATACATTAGTTTTATTTAGGGCCAACGATCATCTAGAACCCTAACCTATCAAAATTTATTCTGAAACTGCAATAGACCACTTGACTGCTACAATTTGCCAGCATTTAAGAGAAAGCTAGCACCTGATTGCCCTAAGTAAATGTGATAAAAGTATTTTCCTTCGTCATTCCCTTTTTGTTTAAAAATTACACCTCCTGTCGTTTGTGTATATACCACGTTTTCCACACATACACATATGTGTACGATTTCTTAGTGATTATGGAGATACAGCTATTTGGCTGCTTTAGCAATATACCTTCAACTCTAGACTTCTTGTTTGGTGGTTCCATATTATTTTGTGAAGTTGGTGCCTGGACAAACAAATAAAAAATAAGAATTAATATCTTTTCTGAATATAATATTAACCTTGTTTATCAATTTGCAATATATTTTAATGCATAAATAAATGAATTCAAATATATATATATATATATATATATATATATATATATATATATATGATAAAGATAATTATAATCTATTAATTAGACTAGCGTAAAAGCAAGGAGCATTATAAAGATGGAACAGATTAATATCGTGAAAAGATCAGTAATACAAACATAAATCGTTGGGTATTTCAAGGAATAAATTAAATACTTATACATAAATAATATACATATTTATGTACGACCAAAAAAATAAAAACTTCGATGAGATCAAATTATTCGTATATCTCCTAAGATCGGAGATATGTAGGAAATCTAAATTCTTTTGCAACGGCCATAGTTGTTCGATACTTCACTTTTTCTTTCTATTACCAAAACATTGTATTACGTGTAATTAAATTTAATCGTATATTTACCATGGCCATTGTTCCGTTCATTATCCTTTTCAATCTAGAGAAATAAAATGTATTTTTGAGTCCGCTTCACTAATAAATCGCACACGATACTGGTCAACTGGCTCACACCCGAAGTTCTGTCCTCTACGGAAGTTGCACAAGGAAGAACATGTAAGCTATCCTATTTTAAAGTTCAAATTATTAAATATCTTTTATTACAAGTAATTATGGTTTTATAAATTTTATAATTTATAAATAACATTATAAATAATCATCTATGTTCATTATTATCGCTCATGTATAATTCTTGTATGAAATATTTTTCAAAGACAACTTGACTTACGTAGTACTTTACCAATGGAGAAGACATGCGTTTATGGGTTAGGACTTAAAATATAGAAAAATAAGAAATAATTCATAAAAAATTATACTATCATGGATACAGACGGTTTTCAAGTGAGAATAATCGATAATGAAAAGGTACAAAACAGTATTTTCCATAATCTCGTATTTTTGCTTGATAATCATTTTTTATTTTCGTATACTTATATATATAAATATGTATATTAAAAATATATTATAAATGATTTATATGATGAAAGTAAATTCAACACATTCCTGTTTATCAACAATTTGTAATATTTTCATGAAATATAAAAGGGAAAGGGTCTTTTCGCAACACATGTGTACAAAGAAGGTAGTATAATATTTGAAGAAAAGCCAATAGTGTGTTGCCAATTTTCTTGGAATGCAGAATATGGATATTTGGCATGTGACAATTGCTTGAAACCTTTAGAAAATGCAGAAGAAAATGCCCGTAGGTTAACTGGTAAACTAGATATAATTCTTCCACATATGGAATGTTGTGAAACGGAAAAGAATTTGATTACAGAATGTTCTGCTTGTGGAACAAAATATTGTAGCAATGAATGTCAAAATGAAGCATTGGAAAGGTAACTACATTTTTACATTATTTATATATTCTATTAATATTAATAATAATTGGGTATAGACAATAATTTTCAATTATTTTTACTTTTTAATTAAATTGGTATAACATGTGCATAGTTTTTCAGATATCATAAAGTGTTATGTTTACAATCAAGGGATAAAAATGAAGATCATCCATTGTTACAATTAAATGAAACATGGAAACAAATGCATTATCCTCCTGAAACAGCAACAATAATGTTATTAGCTAGAATGATTGCTGTTGTTATACAAACTTCTGATCAAGGAGATATTTTGCAAACTTTTTCTCAGTTTTGTCATCGCACAGTAAATGACACTCATGAAATAGCACACAATTTATTAGGTGAAAAATTTATTGGACAAATTGATGTATTAAGACAGATGCTACAGAAGGCATTAAATAATGATTATACATCTAATGTATGTAATAAAAATATTCATATATAAATAATACTCAAATACTACTTCATTCCAAGTTTTATTTTTGTATTTACAGTGGTTTACACCAGAAGGTTTTAAAAGTTTGTTAGCTTTAGTAGGTACTAATGGTCAAGGAATCGGAACAAGTCCATTTGCTCGTTGGGTGAAAAATGTTAATGTTTTAGAATTACCTGAAGATGAAAGAATACATGTGGATAAATTTATTGATAGACTTTATGATGATATGGAAGAAGGTATGTACAATATTTTGTGACAAAAATTATATTTACCACTAAACTTAAACATTTTATATAAATTGTAATATAATATTATTTTTTCTCAGTGGTTGGTTCATTTCTGAATAATGAAGGTTCTGGACTCTATGTCCTTCAATCAACAATAAATCATAGCTGTTTATCAAATGCAGTTGTTGAGTTCCCTTATTCAAATAATACCTTAGTATTAAAAGCTATTCGTGATATTCAACCTGGAGAAGAAATTTCAATAAGTTATCTTGAAGACTGTGAACTTATAAGAAGTAGACATTCTAGACAAAAAGCTTTAAGTTCATTATACTTGTTTATTTGTTCTTGTGAAAAATGTCAATCACAGGCTGGTGATCCTGATGAAACATCTGATGATGATGAATATATGTAACCATAATATATTGATTATATTATTTATATAGCTATGTTAATATATTAATATAATTGATATTAAAATATCATTTATTTTCTAACACATATATGGTGCTTTAAAATGATTTAAGTCATTAACATCTGCAAATAATCAACCCACCATAACATATATTATAAATAGTACGTACCACTCATTTTTACATTTAAATCGACTTTAATATCAGATTAATAATGACAATGAATCATAGATTATATTATTAAGAGTATTAATTTCTAAAATACTAAGAATGTATGAATATATTCTGAAAATAAATTAAAAAATAAAGATAAAATCTCTAGTTATCTATAATTTTATTTATTAGCGCAAATTTATTTAAATGTTCTACATATTAAAATTAATATCATACACTTATCAAGATGTGCTATATTCACTAACAGGATATTTAATACAAGCAAAATCTTGCTGGGTGAATTCGGACTTCTTTAGAAAAACAAAGGTTAAGAAACAAGTAATGATATTTTTTTCTTTTATATCATTATATTCTGTATTCATCTGTAATTCCTATGGTAAATATATAAATTGTAATAAAAATAAACTATTTTTTGATATAATGTGAAAAAAGATTTAAATGCCATAACGATAAATAATTTATATGTAAAGCAATGATGTGATGAATAATTTGCACTCAGTATTAATTACAATTTTATACAAACTGTCAAACTGTCTGAGATTTGTCATTCAGTATTAAGTTTAAATAATATTTTTAATATTTTTACAAGTATATTAACTTATTAAAAATTATTTGTTATTTTGTTATATTATATTTATATAGCTTATAATATTTTATATCTTTTGTACTTTTTAATTTTACAGCATTATAATTGAAAATGATATATTATAAAACAATATTATGAATATCATTTATTTTTTCTTAATATTATAAAACTATTATTCCTTAAGAGTCAACGCATTCCTTCCCATTGACATAAAATTTGAAATATAAGGAGGTAAAGGTGCAACAAGTATTCCTTTTTCAAATAAAGTTGTTAAGAACATAGTTACATCTTTGCTACAAAACTCCCACCTAAAAAAGAATATATTGTAATATTTTAATGTTATTTAGTTGTTAAATAGATATATTTTATGTATAAGACAGTTTCTAGTTACATTTATATTTTTATATAAAGACTTACTCTACTTGAATAGTATTATTTTTTAATCGTGATGCTATTTCTTTATCACTAACAGAACTATTTGGTGCCTTAACAACGAGTGTATCTAATGTTGGTGGATTTATACCAAAACAATTGTCTGTAAAATTTCTCCTTTGTCTTTCTTGTGTATAATCAACACCTGTATTTCTAAAATATAGGCAACAATAATATTAATTTAATATAAAATTCTGAGAATGTAATAGTTTTTAAAAAATATAAATAAATTTATTACCTGATCATTGGTTGAGCATCTTGGTATGTTTTTTTATTTATAATATCTTCTACACTTAAAGCACCTTGTATTCGTAGTCGAAGTAATCTCAATAATGACATAAGATTTTTACCTTTTAAATCAATGCTTTTATGTTTATTATAGCCCATACTATGAGTTATGGCTTCTATAAAGATATTTGAGGGCTTTTGTTTGGCAGAAAATAAATAATTTTGGTCCAAAAATAAAGCAAAATAATTTGATTGGACTTTGACATTATTTTTCTTTATAAGTTCTATACTTAAATACATGATACCATTAAAAATTATGGCATTGACTTCTATTTTTGTAGCCAATAATTGTTGTCTATCAAGTTTTTCCTTTACACTTTGTGTAAAATCTACAATCCCAATGTGATCAGGTTCATTATTAGAATCCGATAAACTGTAAGTATACCAATTCTTTCGTTTATGTCTACTTATGTCTAAAAAATAATCAAAAATAACCACAATTAAAATGATTAAAATTATTCAAATTTTATAAGGAAAAAACATATAAAAGCACAAGATTTACCAATCAATTCTAATTTCATTAATCGTCGTCTTAACTCTTTCTCTTGTACTTTGGTATCCTTTAAAAATAAATATTAAAAAAGTATAATGTTTAACAGAAAATATAATAATATACAGATATATTCATACATAATTAAATAAAAATGATTAAAAATACGTCAATAAAAATTACATTTATTATTGTTTCTAATATGGCAACAACATTCGTAGTTGTAAAATTGTCATGATATTTTATCAACTTAGACCTAACATTATTCCATGTTGTTTCTGGAAAAACTGGTAATACAGCATTTTCTAATTCTTCAAATTTAAATTTATGGAGAATATTCACGATCCGTTTTCTCAAATTTCCTATAATAGAAATATTAACTTCTCATGTTAACCTCTTTAATGTTTATAGTAAAGTTTAAAAGTTTAATAAATTAAAATGAACATCCAGTGAGTTTATAATTACACTTATACTAACCTGTTGACATTATGTTACTAAATAGTAATACAAATTGTTATTGATAATAAAAAGATACAATTTATATTTTATTTCACATTCAAAGCACTTGATGAAGTCCTCACTTTTTATATTTATAATAAATTTCCCTAATTTCCCTTATTTAATACCAAAGTAACAAAATGATTTTGGCGATCGAATAAAAAATAATTTATTTCAGAAGCCGATCTGATTGATTCAGTACTCTAATGCATATCATTGCAATAATGTAATTCAAACTCAGCAGCAAGACCTTTATACTTTTTACAATGTTTATTTGAATTTATATTCTCAAGGGAATTTTAAAAAGAAATTTATATTATTTCATCATATTTCTAGATTTTTTGTTTTATGAAATTAGTCGATTGAGTGAGTGGCTCATATATTGTATTTAACCAAATGTACATACTAGACTATGTGTAGATCTAGAGGCCAAAAAGGGAAGCATTAAATCACTATATTGTCTTTTGTGATTGACCGATCAATTTTCATGAAAATGAATAAATACATAGAGAATAAATATTATTAATAAAAAAAGATGATGATATGTATATAATTCAGTTTTGAATGGAAAAATTCTAAAAAAATTATTTATCTGAAATTCTTAAGGAAATATATGTATATAGTCTTGAATTAAAAATTTTTTATTATAGAAAATACTGTCTTTCTTAACTGGATTTATTGCTAGGGGAAAGAAACCATTTTAATTCTCTATCTGAACAAGTTGTATATTACGTCCCAGATGGAGGGAAACAACAAAATTAAAAAAAAAAACTAGTATTCTCTGAGTAGCTGATACGGTTTGGTCAAGACTTGCGTCCTTTACTCAAGCCTCGCTAACTCCTCTCTTTTTGGCTCGTAGCACGGGAGCGAGAGTGAGATATACTCGTTTTTGTACCTTAAATTGACCAATTCTCCTTCGGAGGTTCACTGTACTAATGTGCTCTTTCAAAACCTAGGAACTTAATAGGGTGTAAGAATTTCCTTTACCAGTGGGCAGGACCCTCGTCCAATTAGGCTCGTTAATAGAAGCGCGAATTGGATGAATATGATTGAAATTTGCACACAAAAATTTAACAGTAACAAAGTTTATTTGATAACACAGAACCTTGCTATTAGTTAGAAAATTTTCCTTTTATTTTAGAGTTGGCTAAGACATGTCTGAACAGACGGAGCGACAGTAGTAGACTCTCTCTGGTTTTCGCTGGATCTTTTATATGTTTTCGCTGGACTTTCCCTCAGGTCGACAGTGTTCTCCTGGAAATTCCAAGATAACGGTGTCTCGCATGCTTTGTCCTCATCCTAATCTCGCTAAGCCTAATACCTTGGTCTTAAAATATTCTTAATACTAATTTTAATTTATATTTCCTAAGGTATTTTCTTCACTTTATTACCGGACGTAGTTGGGCCATACTCGACAACGATGCCTTGGACCCTTTGTCCTAATCCTTATAGCCTTTGCCAATGAATCTTTTAAAATCTAGTGTTACTTATATAAAATATTTCCTTATAGATAATTAATATACTGAAGGTAAATATTCGTGATTCCTCTTTTACCGACTCATTTTGGGTATTAAGTTATCGACGTTACCGACAGTAGACTTTATTATCACACTAAAATAAATCTAGGTTCCTCTTGGCTGAAACACACGCCGTTGATGGCGTCGCGATACCTATATTTAGAGTAAATCTATGTTCCTTTTGGCAGGGAACATGCCGCTGACGAAAATGCGACATTTCCTCACCAAAATAGTTCCTAGTTTACTTTTGGTGGGAAACATGTCGATGACAGCGACGTGACATGTAATATTTTGCTTAATGGAACCTTCCTCTTAAATTGTTTCGGACAAAATCTCTAGTCTCGGTCTTTTTATTCTTACACACCGTAATAAAGTACCTAGGGATTAGTGACAGTTCATAGTGTTCGTAAAATGTAGAATTATGGTTTATGGGAGAATTCCTTCTCGAAAGATTACATGACGTTATATTACCTCATTTTCTGGCCTTAAAAAATTTAACAACAAAATATTTTGACAACAAATCTTTAACAGTAAAAACATTTTGATAGCTATTTATGAAATATTTTAGGAGAAATAATGAGGAAATATTTATTTTATAATTTTTCTATAAATTTTAAGATTTAGATATTATTTATTATTTTATTTTCACATTATTTTTATATAGTTTTGACTCACCTGTACAAATAGAAGTTAGACATGTGTGTATAGAAAAGATCTATTCGAATTAAGAAAAAAATACTTATCTAATTTCACATTACCAATTAATAAAATTTTCAATAGCTTCTTTTAAGTGAAAATTAATAAGTTTATGAAATAAAGTAACAGACAGAGAGCAAGAGCATGAGAGAAAGAATAGACAAATTTTTGATAAAGAATGTTCAGTTCGTACATACATTTTTTTTATTTTTTTAATGTACTAATTAATAGAATATAAAGACATGATTCGTGTGTAAATAATAGATGTTGAAAATTAATATATAACCAAAAGATATTGCACAGAGCAATAATCATTTCAAATATGATCTCATTTGTTTCCCCACCCCCAGATAACCTTAACAAAGCCTGTAAGACCAGCTTGTCCTCCCTTCTTAACTTGATCGCCAAGTTTGTCACTTAAATCTGGAAATTCAACCATGTTGAAAGCTAAGTCAAAAAATAATGGTTTACAAGGAATGTTCTGCATTGCTGGTGGTAATTTATAAACATTAGGTTGTTTTGTCAGTAATGCACTATCTTCTCTGTATTCATGAAGCCGTTCATATAATGGTTTCTTGCTTTTCGTAAATTTATTTGCTCCTGGTTCTTCATCTTGACCATCCTCCAAAACGCTATGAGCATGAGCAGCATATTGAGCACCTTCAATTGATGTTTCTAACTTATTCAAGGCTTCTTTCAAATCAATGGGTAAGATATTGATATGTTGAAGAGCATCTTTTACATGTTGTAAAGATCGTTGATATAGTGCTATTGCTTCACGCCACCGATGAAGATTAGCTAGAGATTGTGACATATAAAAACATCTAAAAGCTCTGTAAGCTTTAGTCTTAGCTTCTTGTTCGAGTGCAAATTCTTTATCATCTTGTAATTGTGATATTTCAACTAAATTGTGCAATGCAGCTTCATACAATCTCACAATATCCTGAGGTTTAGCCTTCTCAGATTCTTCAGCTACTTTTACTAGAGCTAAATTACGTTCTAATGTACGAGATAATCTGATATATTGTAAATAGGTAACTAAATGTTGAGATGGAGATACTTTGTCATTATCTTTGTTTTTTAATTCATTTTTAAAGAAATCTCGCACTGCTACAATAGCATCTTTGCAATCTATAAGATGTGCTTCTAAAAGATCGATCTTAGCTTGATTGGTCGCTGTCTTTTCCAGTGTTTGATTCAGTCTAGAATCTGCTATCAATAAACCAGCAGCTCTGGGAGGCACAGTACCACATGATTTACCACGCCATGTTACTTCTTCAGTATTTGCTTGCTTTTCACGTGTTTGAGCAATCAATGAATCTAATCCAGCTAATAGCTCTCCACTTAATTGTCCTCTCATTTGCATAAGATCATCAATGGCAGTGGTATCTCCTATGTTATAAGCACAATATCTAAGACTTGGTGCAAGTTCTTCAACTCGTGCATTGTACATCAATCGTTCATTTTCTGATAAAGCAGAAGCTAGTTTTCCATAAACTACTTGAGCTTTTTGTAAATTTTCCATTGCACCTTTCCATAACCGCAATTCAAAATGCAATGATCCATGTATCCAAGCTACATATGCTTGTGCTTCTAGTTTAGTGCGAGCATCGCTGTTTATATTCTGAAACATTGACATTATCACAATTATAAAAATATTTATATTTTCATTTTTCTAATATCTACATACATACTTCTATCAATTCTTGCAATTGTAAAGAGTACATAGCAGCTTTTCTTAATCTTGATACTAAATGGAACTTCTTCCGTAGTTCTGTATTAGATTCTTGTCTTAACTGCATTGCATAACTCCATGCACGCTCAGAGAGCATTAATGGAACTTGTAGAAATTTGTCATCACTAACCATTGCTCCTGTAATATCTTTTCTTTTAAAGTGACGTCTGTCACCTTGCGGAACTTTAAGAACTTTACGCAAACGTCTAAGTCTCCTTGAACAATAACCCCTGTATCTTTGATAATCACCATGCCTCAGTCCATGTTGTTGTTGAGCTTCCTTAATAATTTTTAGAACTTACAAACAACGTATTAAGGATAAGAAATATTGATATTAAATTAAATAGTAGTAGTAATAATCTTTTATCAAATTACTATGATTCAATGCATATTGGAATTCAATATAATAGTTATGAGTATATTTCATATATAAAAAAATTCTTATAACATTATTAAATACATCAATTAACCGTTACATTATTTCTAGGTCAACGAAAGGTTATAAAATAACATATGGATATATTTTATTTGTTTAAATAAAGTTATTATAATAATATTGTAAAAGGATACTTTCTAAGGAATATGTTTTCTTTTCTTTCGGTATCATTGTGTCCTCCACTTCATTTTCATTATTTAAATCCGTAATTTTTTCGTCCACAACCATTTCTGTAACACGTCTGCAATTAGAGACTAAACCAGGGGATATAAACTTTCATACGTTATTTGGTACCAGTGTTTGCAGCGCCCTCGCTTAGTCAAGCTCTCATAGCAAGAACTAGTCTTAAATGGTTGGTAATGAGGTGAGATAGCGACTGTAGGAGCGAGTAAGAGATAAAAGCGCCAGTAAGCGCTAACACGCAGCGCTTGCTATATATATATATATATCTTTATATAATTAAATGATTGTAACACGTTATTTATTTAATTTTACATTACAATGTGTCATTACAATATTATATATGTATTTATGTTATATAATTATTTATTTGTTACTTTGGTCTGACCTCTTTTTCTGCTATATTTCGATGGCATTCTATGTGCTTGGAAATACATATAATCGTGTTTTACAATTGAGCACACAACACAGTCTTTCCATTTTTATCTTTTTCAATTTTTATGTTAAAATATTAACAACGTGCGTATGGTTGTACGATGTTTATAATTATTCATAACAATAAATAAGTATATAGCAAGCGCTATGCGCTGGCGCTCATTGGCACTTTTATCTCCTTACTTGCTCTTGCAGTCGCTATCTCACTCTATTTACCAACCATTTAAGATTAGTTCTTATCTATGAGAACTTCATGAGCGAAGACGTTGCGAACACTGGTACCAAAAAGATCCATAAGGTTTATATCCCCTGGATTAAATTAGATCGGATTTGTATAGGGAATTGTTTCAACTTTGTTTTCACCTATTTTTGTAGGTGCGCTGGTGTCGATTCAGAAAAAAAATGTGTATAATTTTCACCTATACATAGAAATTTTTATTAACATTAGAGATAAATAGAAATATACAATAAAGAAAGATATACGAAATGGAGAAAATATGGTTATTAGGGAATTTATCTATAATTTATTTTTACGTATCTAAAATGAAATAATATAAGATTTCATAAAAAATAATATAAGATTTACAAATAAAGTCAAAATATTTTAAAATGAAGTTTTAATAAAAGGAATCTTACGTTTGATAAAAATACCTACTAATATTTGAAACTATCCTTTAAGATTGGCGTTTCTGCGCATGCGTTTATGATACGATAAAGCAATGTGTTACGAATGACGTGGCTGGAGTGACAGCACGAGTTATGCGTTTCTCGGTTTGATATTACATAGTTTTGAATTTTATACACTGATATAAAATAAATATGAGAGTTTAATAAAAATATCCCGTATTTATAGAATTACAAGAATTTAAAGAAGTAAATTCAGTTGTAAAAAGAAAGTAAGTTGTAATTTTTAACCTATAATACATAATTTGAGCAAAGATATGAAATAAATTTATTAAGTATATATACGTTTATAAATTGCATAGATTGACGGACGATTTTTTTTTATAATCATAGCAACATGCCAACGTATGAGGATTTCATTCAACAAAATGAGGATCGTGATGGGGTTCGTTTTACTTGGAATGTCTGGCCATCATCACGTATTGATGCTACTAGACTTGTTGTTCCCTTAGGAACACTTTACCAGCCTATTAAAGAACGTCCCGATTTACCACCTATTCAATATGATCCAGTTTTGTGTACTAGATCTACATGTAGAGCAATTTTAAATCCATTATGTCAAGTAGATTACCGTGCAAAACTATGGGTCTGTAATTTATGTTTTGGAAGAAACCCCGTAAGAAATACATTTATATAAATTATTCATCTAATGATAACTGAATTTTTTTTAGTTACTTATGTCTATAATATACTCTTATATATTTATTTAGTTTCCACCACAATATGCAGCTATTTCGGAACAACATCAGCCAGCTGAACTAATTCCTATGTTTTCAACAATCGAATATACTATAATGGTAAAAATATCTTTATTTACAATTAAAAATACTTTTATTTATAAACTTAGACATTTATTTTTTTTATATTGTTTCTTTAGAGAGCACAATGCCTCCCTCCTATCTTTTTACTTGTTGTTGATACATGTATGGATGATGAAGAGTTAGGTGCGCTTAAGGATTCACTTCAGATGTCTTTATCTTTGCTTCCACCTAATGCTCTAATTGGTCTTATTACTTTTGGAAGGATGGTTCAAGTGCATGAGTTAGGTTGTGAAGGATGTAGCAAAAGCTATGTATTCCGTGGTACTAAAGATTTGCAGCCAAAACAGATTCAAGATATGCTTGGTTGGTATTAAACTATCTAATATGTTTTTTATTCAAATTTATTTTATTTATCATTATTTTTAATGAATTAGGTATTGGTAGACCAATACCCGGTCAAAATCCAAATCAACAAAGAGGTTCTGGTGGACAGCCCTTACCACCTGCTAATCGATTTTTACAACCAGTACATAAATGTGATATGAGCTTAACAGATTTACTTGGAGAGTTGCAACGTGATCCTTGGCCAGTTGGATCAGGAAAACGTCCATTGCGTTCAACTGGTATGGCATTAGCTGTTGCTACAGGACTTTTGGAAGCTAGCTATGCAAATACTGGAGCTAGGTAATGCAATAGTGTTATTGACAATAATGATATGATAGTTTTATATATATTCTTTATTATGACATGAATAATTTTTTAGAATTATGCTCTTTGTTGGTGGACCATGTTCTCAAGGTCCTGGTCAAGTTGTGACAGATGATCTTCGACAACCCATTAGATCGCATCATGACATTCAAAAAGATAATGCAAAGCACATGAAAAAAGCTACTAAACATTATGATGGTCTTGCTTCTCGTGCTGCCACTAATGGTCATATAATTGATATTTATTCATGTGCTCTTGATCAAACTGGATTATTAGAAATGAGACAGTGTTGTAATTCAACGGGAGGTCATATGGTAATGGGAGATTCGTTTAATTCATCTCTTTTCAAACAAACATTCCAACGAGTGTTCACAAAGGATGCTAAAGGTGATCTAAAAATGGCATTTAATGCTACTTTGGAAGTTAAAACATCGCGAGAACTTAAAGTTTCTGGTGCTATTGGACCGTGCGTTTCTTTGGGTATAAAGGGATCTAGTGTAGGAGAGCAAGAAGTTGGTTTAGGTGGTACATGTCAATGGAAATTCTGTTCTTTAACACCATCAACCACAACGGCAATTTTCTTTGAAGTTGTAAATCAACATACTGCGCCAATTCCACAGGGTGGAAGAGGTTGCATTCAATTCATTACACAATATCAACATAGTAGTGGACAACGAAGAATTAGAGTTACAACTATAGCTAGAAAGTATGTATTATTATTGTATACATTTTTTCTTTTATTTTTTCTTTTTGTTTATAATATTTTTGATCGTAGTTGGGCAGATGCATCAACATCATTGCATCATATAAGTGCAGGCTTTGATCAAGAAGCAGCTGCAGTTCTTATGTCACGTTTAGCTGTCTTTAAAGCTGAAAGTGATGATGGTCCTGATGTTCTAAGATGGGTGGACAGAATGCTTATAAGACTTGTAATTATTTTTTACTTATTGTCATAACTACCTGATGTTACACAAAATATTAAAATTTATTATTTATAAATTACAGTGTCAGAAGTTTGGTGAATATTCTAAAGATGATCCAAATAGTTTTAGACTCGCAGAAAACTTTTCATTATATCCACAATTTATGTATCATTTACGTAGATCCCAATTTTTACAAGTATTTAACAATTCACCAGATGAGACAAGCTTTTACAGGTAATGTTATTTCTGTTATATTTATTTATTGTTTTTTCTATATTAGGTGTTATTAAATTCATTTTTATAATAGGCACATGCTAATGCGTGAGGACTTGACAAATTCTTTGATAATGGTGCAACCCATTTTATATAGTTATGGATTTGGTGGTCCACCTGAACCCGTGTTACTCGATACTTCGTCGATTCAACCAGATAGAATTTTATTGATGGACACGTTTTTCCAGATCCTTATATTTCATGGAGAAGTATAAATATTTTTCTATTATAATTCACATATTGTTGTTATATGCATTATGTTTAAACTACATTTCCTTCAATAGACTATAGCACAATGGCGACAATTAAAATATCAAGATTTACCAGAATATGAGAATTTCCGTCAGTTATTAGCAGCACCAGTTGATGATGCTGCTGAAATACTTACTGGAAGATTTCCAGCACCTAGATATATTGATACAGAACAAGGAGGCTCACAAGCTAGATTCTTGTTGAGCAAAGTAAATCCCAGTCAAACTCATAATAACATGTATGCCTATGGAGCGGTAAGTTCATGGAAGAATTTTATACCTTATTTTATGTCTGATTATTTTAATTTTGTATTAAGTAATATCAAAGTTATAGTTTAATAAGTTCATCAAGTTTCCTTGTTATTACATATATTGTTTTCATATATGGAAAAGTTTTGTTAGCATATATCAATCATATGTAACTAATATTTTTTTTGTCACCACGATCCTGTGAACCAGGGGATGCCGTTACCCAGTGGGGTGTGTTTTTTAACTCATTATTAAATTGCTTTTTTTTTTATAAGGCTTCAATGCTTTGGTGGTGGACTTTCATGAAATATTGTTAAATTTTTTAAATTTGATAATTTCAAACATAACTTATTGAAATTGTTTATCACTTTACTTAAAATAGCATATACACACACAAAATTTATTACATTATATATTATTTATAGCAGTATTTTTCATATTTATCTACATACAATGCTAAAAGCAGGATTTTGGAACTTCAGTAATTTATATGATATTAATAATGAATATTGCTTAATATGCTAGTATGATATAGCTTTATATAAATATGTTTTTATATGTACATACTATCTATATGTATATGTAAAATACATATAAATTGATGTTTTTCATGAAAAACTTTTAGCATTGCTGTGTCTAAGGTTGAGGGTTAAACTTATGATCTTATTTTATAAATTATTTTTCAATTTGTGTTACTAATTTAATAACTTACTGTTTAGGAAAGTGGAGCTCCTGTTTTAACTGATGATGTTAGTCTGCAAGTATTCATGGAACATTTAAAGAAGTTGGCTGTTTCTTCTACAGCATAAATCTTATATGGATATCTATCTTAGAATTATTAATTTCTATACATGCGCATTATACATTTTCTAGCCTCATTAGCATTATTAAGAATTATTAATTTTTTATATTTGATAGAGTATCAAGTATATTAAATATATAAAGTAAGTTTTGTAAATTTGTCAAAAAAATTTTGAAACATGCAATTTATTTAAAACTTAAATGTATACAGTAATCCATATAATGTATTTTTCTGTCTTATGGTTTTAAGATCAATAATTGTTCATATAAATATAAGATTATATTAATAATATAGAATACTGTTAATATTATTCCAATTGTTTTCTTTCTTATATTATAGCATTATTATGGCTTAAAAATTATTATGTTATTTATTATAATGCATAACATATGGATAACATGTAACATAAACGGTATATAATATGCATATAAATTATAGAAAGATTGTTATATAGAAATGTAATATTCATTAAATATAAAGAGACAGAGAGGATATACATTATATTAAATATATTAATACATATTTCTTTACAATAAGTTTTCTTTTTTATTTTGTTCTTTTTAATATTATTAACAAAGAAAATCTTTTTAAATATATAGTAAATTTAGCTAAGAAATCTTATAGACATTTTCTGTTCGACATCTGTTCGTTCCAGTACCTTGCAAAATTCTTCCAAAGATATCATACCATCTCCATTTTCATCAGCTTCAACAATCGTACGTTCTGCAATGCTGGTGAGTTGTTCCTCACTATATATGTATAGAGATATACTCATATTTATATATCTGTATAGTTATATAAATTTACTTATTTGTAAATATTATATATACTTCCTACCTAATGTTAGCTCCAACCATCATGTGCAAAATAGCCAATAATTCATCTTTAGATATTAAGTCATCATTATCCAAGTCATACATTTTAAAAGCAACTACAAATATAAATTATTAAATAATTGTTATTATTTGTTAATTATAGTTTTTAGTATTTACTAATTAAATTGCTTATATAAATAACGAATGAATTTGCAAAACACTGAAAACAATTGATAGTATTACGTACATTTTAATTTTTCTTGCCTCGAGTTTAATCTATTAGGACTATTTTTCTTGATTGGCCTAAAATGTGCTAATACTTGCATGAACTGTAAAAAATTAACTCTATCGTTACCACTTTCATCAAAAAAAGCATTCACTATTCTTTCACCAAGAGGATTTATTGCAAGTTCAGGAATTCTGAGAAAATCTTCGCGACTTAATGTACCACAGTCTCCACGATCCAAACTAGTAAATCTACTATATAACCGTTCAATTTGATTTGGAGTAACTAGAATAAATACAATAGAGATGCAATTAAATATATACACATCAAACACCACATACATATTTAATGAGATCTTATTTTTCATCTACGTTAATATCTTAACAATTTTATCATTTTTTGAGTACGTACATCCTGTTGCTTCTTGAATTTGAGCTATTTCTTCTTCACGCAAAAGAAGACTAGATTTATTTCCCATTTTATGCAATACTTTATGATTTTAATATTAATATTATTATATTGATTATGTAATCACGATTTCATATCTATTTTAAAAAGTTCGAAGTACAAATTTTGACAATTGTAAGATTGAAAGTATGTATGAAGTATATAATTATTGTTCACTGTCGTATGATTCTAGAAAATTTCTTTTTACTTTTATTAATTATTTATAATAAAACCGCACTTGTAGATATTCATTTCATTTTTTGAGTTATTATTTCGATTAATTTTATAATTTCGTAAACAGGGTTAACACTGGTTAACACACAGAACTATCGTATTGGATATATTTTTTTTATTTCCACACACACACACACCTAGGTTGCCAACTTACCAAAAATATATTATTCGAGAAGATAAATAAAAAATAAAAACAATACTGTAGAATTAGATAATAAACGACTTGATGAAGTTAAATAAAACGTATAATTTAATATTAATATTTATTATCTATTAACACCTAGTAAAATAACACGTGGCAAAGTATCGATAATTAAGTTACTATATTCATAATGTCCATCTTATTGATGTTTCAAAAGAAATGTCGCGTGCAGTAATTAATCTCAAAGAAGAGTGCTACAATGAAAATAACTTGAATTCAAATGTTATAACTTAAAAATAAAATAAAGACAAGATAGAAAAAAATTACGAATTTAACTACATTTATACGGTCAACTTCATGAATAAATAGAATCTATTACCTAATGTTCCTTTTTTTTGAAAGTTAAAGAATAAAATAATAAATTTTTTTAAATTCTATCTCTTAAATCGAGACTTAAATTCGCGAGTTTTTTTAATTGTCATGCGAGGTCTTTAAAATCGTTGTTGAAACACATTCTAACTAAATTCTTAGTAGATGCATAGTTTTTGAATAAATTTTTGTGAAACTATAATTACATTTTTTATCTTTACTATTAATTAATAATTATTACATTTAACAAAAATGGACTCAAACGATGAATTTTCTAACAACGATTGTTAGTAGTTTTTATACATTATTATTGTGATATAAAAATGTAAATAATCTTATAACACTAATGTTTTTAGGTAAAGTTGTAATTCCAGAAACATCATTTTCTGTGAAAGTTACAAATGTTAAGAATCCATATTACATAAGAATATATGAAACCAAAAATTATATTAAAAAGTCTAGTCTTATCACTACAAAATTAGTAAAATATATGAAAAAGGAAAAGTTGAATTCAAAGAATAATAATGAACTAAATTTAGGAGATGTAAGTTAAAATATTTATGTTGTAATTATTATATAAGTCAAGTAGATCAAATACTGTATTTATTTTTATAGTTTGTCATTGTTCATGGTAAAGCAAGTCAAAATGTCGATCTTCCTGCATGGTTCTGCAGAGGAATAATTGGTCACTTTAATCCCATGACTATGAGATATAATGTCCTTCTAATTGATCATGGGATTTCATTAACATTATTAAAAGATGATTTTATTTCTTTACAACATGATATTATATCTGATAAGTATTTAACTTATCAGGTTGGTATATATAACATAATACCTACGATTATTAAGAAAAAAGAGTCTACGAATGAATTTATACAGTTGTAAGTAAATTTGTTTCTTTAATACAAATATGTACATGCTTTGTATTTTAATATTTCTTAATTTTAAATAGCACAATAGATAAATGGACAACCAAAGCTATAAAATTTATGAAAGAATTAATTGTTGCATCTAGCACAATTTATTTTGATATTTTAGTCTGTGATGAGTATGGAAAATATTATGGAGAGTTATATCTTGTTATAAATAATGAAATAATATGTTTAAGTAAAACTCTAACTGAAAATGGATATGCAACTTATTTAAAAGGAGGTAATCTTCTTCATAACAATAATATTTGATATATAGCATATTAAATGTAAATTTATATCAAATAATATATAAAATATTTTATCCGTATAGATTTATTAAAATTAATAAAGGAACCAAATAGCAAGTTTAAAAAAGAATCTGAGAATAATATTACTACTTATTATATACAAAAAATAAATGATTTTAATTTACAAGGAAATAAGGATTATATGGCAAATTTAAGTAAATATCATTCCAGAGAAAATAGTGCTGAATATGAAGAAAGGTAAGAGAGAAACAGTAAATTATATTTATCAATAATATAGTAGAGTGCATGCGTTGTGTATTATTTTTGTCCATCTTTTATTATTAGATCTTTATGTATTTAACATCAATAATGTTTAGGTTCCATGAAAAATGTTCAAATACAATAATAGAAAACTGTATACATAAAGCATTAGTATACAGTAATATATTATGTAAAACTTTGAATTTTGTTACCGATGCTCAATTTCCTGCAAAGATACATCAGGTGTGTTTCTGAAAAGAAATATTTTCTTATATTTTTTGGATTCAATGAAGACTTTTTGGGTATTTAATACATAAAATATTATATATTTTTTCTTTTTATACAGGCTTGGGATTCATTAGTGCAATCAAGTAAACCTAAGAAGATGCAATCATATATCTGGCCTGCTATAAAGCAAAAGCTAGATGTAGTTGCTATTGGAACTAAAGATTCTGGTAAAACGTTTGGATACATTTTTGCTATTACTGGTTTACTTGCTGCACGAGATTTGGTAATTATTATTACATAATTATTTAACACTAAAATTAAATTTGAATTGAACAATATTAGGCTTTACGTTTAAATAAATTATTAATAAATAAAAAGCCTTTTTTTTAATTATTACAGATATGATAACAATAATATTAACGGTATAAGGTAATAATATTTATTGAGCACATTTTTTACAAATATACTGAATTTTGTTTGTGCATTTTCTGCATACAATCTTTTTGTAATATATACAACAATTATTGCTTCTATTTTTTTTTTGCAGTAGTCCATTTGGCAAATTTTTCACGCTTCTAACATTGAAGGTGACAGAAATATAGTGTATGATCTTTGGCAAATGTTCTCCTTGTCTTTTCCAGCTAATTCCTTGGCTAAACAAAATATGAAGTCCTTTCTAGATATTTTCGATCCAGTGCACTCTTTATATAATATCCACGCGTTTATAGCTGCCAAATTTAAAATATTGAAAAAAAACTGGAAGGGGTCATTGGAAACTCCCTGCTTTCATACTATATTTGTGTGTTATCTAGTCAACGACGTCTACACCAAACTTTGTTTTATTATAAAAAGTAATGGTTTTTGGAACACGTTTATAATTGTCTTCTACTTGTACAATTTCTATAAAGAATTTCTGTAAATTTATCTTCGCTCATTGTGTTTGCGAAGAAAGTGGGGCCTCATTTTTTCAACCATAAATAAGAAGCTTTCAATGGTCTTGTTTCATATGCGCCCCGGGCATATAGAATTCCTAGAAAACTACGTAACTCAGCAACTGTGATTGTTCAGTCTTTTTTCAAAACTCGATGTGCCTTCATTTCAGTGCAATCTTTTATGTGTTTCATTATGTGTCTGTCAATTATTAATTTGAAAGCACTAGTTACACAACCCAACATAATATTTCTCTTGGCGTAGCCAGTAGGCCCTGTGATATCCTTGAATATCATACGAACAGATGTCCTACCTCTAGATCCGCCTGCTTTCAGTTTTATCCACTGTGTTTCGTTAACTGCAATTTCAATTTCACCTATTACATTTTGAGATGTGCTTGGAATGCTCATCCTCTCATCCTTGGAGTTAGAACTAGAAAGAATACGCATCCTTTTCTTGTTATGACATACTTTCAAGAAGTTTTCCTCTTCACTATCCAAATATCTTTCTATCTTTCAACTTTCAATGTATTCAGAACTTTCACTCTCATCTTCGCTTTGGCCTAATTCATACTGATCTTCTTTGGAGTTATTCTCAGAATAATCTTTATTGATGTTGATAATTTTGTTCAATAACTTATTAAATCTCCTGGATTTACTCATGATTGCTAGAAAAGGGGGATTGGTCAAAATAAAAAAATACTGTGTCCAAATTCAATTATCCTATTGTACTTACAATAAACAGAGACTGCCTATAATAACTGAAACTTTTGCACACTGTCTTTGAAAAACGTTCTTACACTGTCACTGCAGCAATCATATTGAAGATCGTCTCTTATTTTAGGGGTTTCTTAGGTAATAGGCATAAGCGATTTCATTGAAGATGAAAATAAACACTCAGGCCATACAATTCGCTTTAGTTTACATTATCGAGCCGCAAATGAGATAACGAATTGAAGGCATCTTAATAAAGATTTTTCTTTCATTCTTATATTTATTATTGGAGGAATGATTTTACGAACGAAGCAAACATATAAGGATTGTTTATAAAATCAGCTAGTCCGTCAATTTGATGGGTTTCATAGAGATAGGTATACTACATACAAATTTCAAAAATTAGAAAGCTTAGGAAAAAATAATTGTGTTTAAATTCTTTGGATGAAATGATTAATTTACGATACAAAATTGTTAAAATTAATGCTATGGCTTTTGGGTATTTCATTTCGAAGTTTGAAATCCGTCAAATTGACAGGTCCCATAAACCTAGTGTTAATGTAAGTTTATTTGTTTTGGTTTAGGTATAAGTGAAACTTACATTTAATCTTTATATTTATATTATTTATCACGTATTATATTTTTTGTATCCATCATGGTTACATTTAATTTATTAGTCATATTAATGATATGTTATTATATTATATGTCTTTGTTAATTAATTGAAATATTTCAATACAGTTGCCAGAAGGAAATAAACCATCAGTGTTAATACTATGTGCATCATCCTCAGAAGCATTTAGTGTGCATTCACTTTGCTTGGAATTTTTGCAAAGCTGTGATAATATTAACACAGTTTTAGCATTTACTGGAAAATCATACAGATCACTGGCGGTAAGAATATAGATGTGGATTCTTATTTTTTTATGTATATGTAAAAGCTGTAACAAGATTATTTATTTCTATTAAATTTATTATTTCTAGGCTGAAATATATAATGGATGTCAGATATTAGTTTCAACGCCAAGATTCTTAGCACAATTTATAAGAACATACAAAGATATATTAAATTTTGACAGTCTTAGTCATTTAATTCTTGATAATGCAGATGCGATATTAGATAAATATTATGCTTCTGTAAGGCTTAATATGTAATAAATAATTTTTATGGTATAATACAATTATTATGATATGATATAAAATATTATCTGTATCTGATGTTTTAGATAGTGGAATTATTTGGAAAACATAAAATAATAAAGAATAGAGAGTATCAAAATGACGAATTATTTCGACTGCAAATAATCTTTACTGCGAGATATTTCACTACACCGATAAGAACACTCGTTCGGAAAGTTATGTATAATCCATATATATGTATTACTTCATTTCTAGAAGCAGTAATATTTAAATCTGTTCAACCGAAGATGTATCTTATAAACTCAAAATTTAAACTTCAAAAGATTTTAGGTAAATATATTTGTACAAGAATCTCATCTTAAAACAAGGCATTAATGACATTTTTTATATAAATGGACATTTTTTAGATATATTGGATAATGAATACAAGTTAAAAACTATGATTATATGTACAACTATCAATGAAGCAGAAGAATTAAACGCATTCTTACTGAAATATAGACAAACACTTTTAGTTCACGAAAAAAAGCATCTATTTGAAATACAAGGTTTGAAAAAGTTAACAAAAATTATAGGTCTATTGTATCTTTAAGGATATTCTCAGCATACTATATTTATTTTTTTTTATTATTAATATTGTACAGCTGTTAAAGAAGTATGGAAAATATCTGTTCTTGGTCATTATCCCATTATAATATCTACTGATGAAGTTTTATCTGATTTAAATATTACAGATGTGGATTGGTTGATACATTATTCTGTTTCATTGCATGTACAAACAAAGTTTAATTTTAGATTTTCAACTCTTATAAATAACTTACAGAAGGTAGTAAAAAAAAAATTGTTGATTTTTTCTTTACTATACAATTTATTCTAAATTTGATAAGTCATTAGGTATTTAATATATCTTGATAATGCACATAGAGTAAGATAGTTACATAGTTTATTATATTTTACAGAAAACACCTAAATGCAAAGTTACAATATTTGTAAATGAAAATGACAATATACAATTTTTAAGTATAATTAATATGATGAAACGAATGGGTGTAGTGTTATCAGAGAACGTATTATACAATATTGAGGTAGAGAAGGATGTTTCTTATATCAAGTTTCACTTTTATTATATATTTTTAAATCTGAGATTTTATGTATAAAAATATAGTAATCCATAAAATATTAAAATAAAAAAAAATTTATTTGTTATAGCGTATCTCTATGTCATTGGATAAATGTAAAAGGGAATATCCTTTATGTGACAAAGTGAAATCATTAGGATATTGTCCAAACAAAAGTTCTTGTGTATTTAGACATTGTATTCTTCCTGACATTGATACACCAATGACAAAAATAGAAACGTAAGTTATATTTATTAGTTTTTGTTAAATATTTAAAATATTGCTTTCTATTAACAGCATTAACTTAAATGCAGAAATAAGAATTAATATGCAGAAATTCATAACATTTATACAAGTATTCAAGAGATTATTACACTTGTATATAAATTTTTATTTTATTGTAGAGGAGACAAAGTTAAATTTATAGTTACATATATACACAATGCAAGTCATTTTTCAGCCAGAGTGGTAGAATATATAAAAGCAAGTACTTTGGAAAGGGTAGAATTTTCAAAAACTGAATATATTATGCTTACATCAAAAATTCAAAATTTTTATGGAAATATCGATAACAGGTATTAAATAAATAGAAATTTATTTCGGAAAAATTACAATAATTTTGGATGGAATTACTTCTGCAATATTTACTCGTATGTAGAAGGAGGTCTGCTATCGTTAACATAGGAGATATTTATGGCTTAGAAGACTCAATAGAAAGTTTTAAAAGAGTACAAGTCTTACAAATTAAAGATGGAAAAAGAAATCATTTTGAGAGTATGAAAATCGCAGATGTAAGATGTATTGACACTGGCAATATATTAAACAATATTAAGGTATTTAGTAAAAAAATGGATAAGCTTTTATTATATAATATAACATAATGTATAGGTGTAAAATTTATAATTTTCAATTTTAGGTGCAAAAATTATTGTGGTTGCCAGAAGAATTATCCAAATTGCCAGCACATATAGTAGAAATTTTTTTAGTTGGAATAGCTCCATGTGATGATGAATATGAATGGAATAATTGTGCTAATGAAATTGCTTATGATTGGTTTGTTAAGAATTCAAATCGATATTCTTATATTATTGGGGAAGTAAGTTATCTTGAATACAGTTATAAACTAAATATTTCAAGTAATCAAAAAAAGGAAAAAAAATATATATACATGCATGTAGTAGTATGTGTTAATTTCATTTTAACATATAGGTTTCTTTACATTTGAGTAACATAATTTGGACAAATACTCTTGAAATTGGAACAAGGATATTTGGACGATCCGATATAACCGGCCTTAGTTTAAAAACTGAACTTATAAATGAACATCACGCTGTTGTAAATAAAGATCATATGCAAAATATATATACGTTGTGTAAAAACAGTGGGTTAATCAAGGACAACAAATGTGATTTAGTAGAATAGTTGAGTTTTATAAGAGAAATAACAGAAATATTCTTCTCTACATACAAATATACATGAATATACAATCCAAAGAATATTCTGTAAAAAAATGAATGGCACTATCCTTATGTTAGTGTCACTTATATATTATCCCTTTACCAAACTTTTATTATTAATCCTATATAATCTAGATATATTTATCAAAGATGTACTTTAGTTATGTTTTAGTTATGTATATTTTTACGTTTGGTTAACATTATTTTATGCATAAAGGATATAATAAAAGAAATACAGATACATGAATTTATTACATAAATTATATCAAATCATTTAACAACTCTGTATTCATATACAACAAATTTACAAATTATTTATTAGATTTATTTATCATCAGTATCAGATATTGTTTTAGTATTAAGTTTAAATGTAGTACATTTAACTACAGTTTCAAAGATCTTTGCGCTACAATATACTAATGATAGTCTATGTTCTCCCCGTAATTGACGTAGTATTTTAAGGCGTTCTTCTAGTAATGTTGTTCTAAGTAAGAAAATACGTTGACACATTAAAATATCTTGAGCATTATATCCATACTTCTGGAGTATGTTTATTACTTCGTTTATTTTATTTACTGGTATATCTAACAAATCTGGAGATCTATTAATATAAAATCTAACTTCATCTTCAGTTATATTTAATTTTCTAACTAAAAAATTTACATGGCTACCATAAATATCATTTAACATTTGTTGTTTTCTTAATTTTTTGATATATCTGAAACAAATTTTTATTATATTTAATTATTAAATAATATAGTTTTAATGAACTTACTTGCGTAATTCTTGTATAGAACTTCGAATTATCCAAGGCTTTATTTTTTTCATTCCTGCTGCTTGCATCATTGATGACCTTCTGCGTATAGTTCTTGCATTATAATTAAATATCCAAAGAGCAACTAATATATCCTTTAATTCATAATCAAATTCTGTAATAATATTGAAAATAATATACATTTAAATTCTATTATGGAATGATAAATATAACAAATAATCTATTGAGTAATCTTTTCTACCTTTCAATATTTTTATAACTGCTTCTATTCTTCTAATAGGAAGTGTTATTATTACAGGTTCGTTTATAATGTATTTACATAATGTATGTACACTACACTGAAAAATACAAATTTATTAAAAGTAATAACACAAGTAATCAAAATAAGGAAATATATAAAATTCTTAAACTTAAATTTGTGAATCAATTTTACAATTACCTGTAATTCATCTGCAAGATATTTGATTTTATTTATTCTATTTTCTTGACTTTTTTTTGTTTCAATAAACATTAGTATATCTAAATACTTTCTACTTATGTTTAGCAATGGAAGCATTTCACTGATATCACTGTCAAGATTTTTAATACAGGAAATCTTTTCTTCTAAAGTGTCAATGTTTTGTATCAGTATCGGCAGGTTTTCGACAATTAAAGGTACCGATAAACCAGCTTTATTTGCAACAATAATCATATTTATTGTTTCTTTTGTTGTTAATACTTTATATTTAGTAATTTCTTCCCAGATTTTTAATGCTTCATACTTATTGATAGAAAGAATATTTGATAACTGTATAATTAATGAATGATTAAGGTTTATATATCTATTTACGAATGTGTTACACGTATTTGTTTTACAAAATTTATTGTATTTACAAGTATCAAAAGAATACTTTCTTATCACTTGTATTGTAAATAAATTAAATAAATCTATTTTTGATTTTATACTGGATCGCAATAATAATGAATATTTTTGTAATTGATATGCTTTAACAATCAGCATTACTAGATTACATGTAAGTTGATTTGCCATTACTAATTTTCATAAAAATGTTTCACTTCATCATACAAATTATCCATCGGTTTTCTTTCTTTTTATTTGGGTCGTTTCTCTAAAATAATAATTAACACAAAATAAATAATAATTTATACAAAATATAACTGCTTAATCATTTTAATAATAATTCATAATTGTACACTAATTTGTATTTTTATAAGATCAATTTATTTATTAACATTTTTTTATAATGAAAAAACATTAAATAAGAAATTTTTAAGATTATATTATATTCGTAGTTCGTTACTAGAGCTTCGTGTATGTAACAACAGTAATATTATAACTTAACCCCATACGTAACTGTATGTCAAACGTAGAGCCATCTTCGATTTTTTTTTAGCGACATCTAGTAATATAGCGGTGTAACTAACCTTGAAACGAAAATATCTTAATGCGTTATAGTAAAACTAATAGTATAAACGTTTTAATTATCCTTGAATTATAAAAAGATATATTTAATTATAGCATTTACAGTTTTTAGTAACATGATAATTTAATTATCATTTTGTAATATATTTAGTGATATATTGATTAATACATATATATATATATATATATATATATATATGTATATGTATATATATATATATATATATATAATCACATAATTTTTAAATAACATAAATATCAGAAACATCGGTCAGGTGATTGCCATGAAGCGAAACAAACGAATAACGTAAGAGTAATCATAATAATCCGTTATTTGCGCGGCAGGAGAAAGTATACGGCGTCGGAAAACGATCGTCGTAATTCTAAGATTTTCTACTTATTTAAAGTAAAATTGATAATTGAAAAATAACGCTAGTAAACATTCTAGATTGTGATCGATCGTAAGAAGGTGTCGTGAAGTATTAGTGCAAAAATGTTTTTATTATATTATTATTATAATGAAGCGTTCAAAGGGAGTGAGATCGAGTAAATTGCTATGTTTATGTTGATGATTATCCAGCCGATGTTACGAAGCAGTTGTTCGATCATCTATATAATGCGATTTTATGCAAGTAAATAAATTATTTTAATTATCTTCCTTTTTTTTTGTTTTACGTTATCGAGAAGTGAAAACACGAACGAAAACAAGCACACACACACACATATACATATGTCTGTATAACTAATCTTAGCCGTTACGTGTGTTAGTACGAAAAGTGCTGTGATTAGTGATATTAGAAGAGGGAAGGGGAAAGAGAGGGAAAATATATACTTGGGTATTCTCCTTAAGAAAGATATATTGTACGTGTGTATAATTCGGGGATTTTCGTGCAACTTTTCTGTAATTTATCCGAGCTTGGTAACGAAGCCGATAAGACGATGTCAAGCAGCGTGTCAGGGCCGCGTGTATGTACCAGTCGTCTAGCTAGAACGATCCTTTCTCTTTACTTGTCAGTCGGACAACGAACAACTCGTACGCGTTCTCTGGTACGCTTTATACCATATTCTTCTTCGCGAAAAACTCATTTACTATATGCGAGAACGATTATAGAAGTAATTCGATTGGATATCGTCTTATTTGTGTCGATAAAAATCGAAAACGGTTCGTGATAGAGATCGGTTAAAAAAAAAAAAAATACAAAAAAGGCTTAACCTGTGTGATAGTGAATAAAAATTAAGAAAGTTTCACAGACGGAATATTAATCAAAATAATTTGAGGTAATATATATATGTATGTATATATGTATATGTAATATATATTTACATACTGCGTATACAATTTTCATTAGATTATTAATATCATGAAAATATATAGGTTAAGAATGATATACAATTAGAAAGGTCTGCCGTTAGTTATAATGTCGATTGAATTAATCGTTAATTAAAAAATTAATGGAAATAGTCCTAAAAGTGTTATTATCGATGTTAACGATTATATAAAATAGAGAGATATATTTATTATTAGATATAATAAAAAAAGAACAAAAGTGTTTCATGGTTGAAAATTTTCGAACGAACGAATATCGTCGTCGTATATTTTATTCCTTTAATTAACATTTCGTCTTTCACGTTTTCGTTAATTCACACGATGACATTAAAAATATCATTTTCTCGATAAAGTGTAATAAAATTCATGGTACGTATGCGATTCGAAAAATATTTTTAAATATTTTTTTATGACAACGTGATATCTTAAGACAGTTAATCCGGAGTCGTTTGTTTCGATGAAATTGTGCAAACTTTTTTTAAATGTATTGATCATTACTAATTAATATTTATGAAATTTTGATTATCGAGAGAGTATATACCGGTGGCAATAAGACAAAGTTTAAGGACATTTCTCTCTCTCTCTCTTACTCTCGCAATTTTAAAGACATACCTCATTATAGAAACTGTAATCATAGAACGTAGATTGATTTCAATGATTTTATAAGTATAAAAAAAAGTGTTTCATCGATGAAATTTTTCGAACGATAACGTCGTCGTACAATTATTCTTTGATTTTAAATTTCTTCTTTCACCTTCTGGTAGTCGCCTGACGACATTAAAAACATCATGTCGTTGAAGTGTAATAAAATTTATAGTACGTATGAAATTCAAAAAATATAATTTAGATACGTTGTTATAACAATGTGATATCCGCAGACAGTCTTCTCTCTCTCTCTCTCTCTCTCTCTCTCTCTCCCTCCCTTTCTCTGTATCTACCTACCTATTTATCTATCTATCTGTTTCTGTCTTTCAATTTTAAAGATGTGTCTCGTTGCAGGAACTATAGTCGTAGAATGTAGACTGAAGCTATAAACGCGTATAGAAACTATTGTGTCAGAGCTCGGTGAAAGATATTTGCTTTCACTGCATCACGCGATTCGTTCGATGTTTCTTCCTCCCTAGGATCTCTTTCCTCCATTTACTTGTATAGTAGATACGAACCTAATCTATTTCTTAATCGTTCATCGTCGTCGTCGTTGTGTTGTCGTAATCGACATTGTCGAAAATAACGAGCGTCGTTATCTTTACAGCTCTTGTGATTTTCTTTTTTTTCTGAGAAGACTGAGTCGAAACTGTCGAAACGTGTCAGCCTATTGAACTTGTTCGAATCAAAATGCATCATAATTGCATTTTTATTCGTTTGTTTAATGTTTAACGTCCGCAACAATTATAAGAGGAGATTGAGGTAAAATTTGATACGTTTTTTTCGTTTTTAATTTTTCCAATTTTGTTCCGAACTAATTACTTAGGACGAAATATTTTGAGAAAATGCATATGAAATAAATAAAAAAATGTTTATTTAATGAAATCAAAGTGTATCGATTTCCGAGATTAGTTGGTATATGTATGAAATTTCTTGGTATGATACTTAATAAATATTTTTATTACTCATGTTAGATATAATATGATTGTAATTTAGCTATATATATATACATATATATATATATATATAAATGATTTATATATGTATAAATACAACATATCCGAGTAACAGTTAAAAATTAATGAATAATTAGAATTACTTTGTCACATTTTATTGTGTGTTTAATTTTATACAAGATATTTTTTTCATACAAGAACATTCACTTTTCCTTCATAAGAATGAAAGAATGATTGAATAATAACTGCCATTGTCGTAACGTGGACAAACGTACGCAAACAATAAAATTTAGAAAATCTACAATAATAATGCGATCGAGGTACCTATAAACAGTATCCTTAGATAATTACGGCGTAACAACTATCTGTGCTCGGATTTATCAATTTGTCTCGATCTTCCTTATAGCCACATTTATCCTACTTTTCTATTGTAAAAATAATATTTCTCATAGGCTTAGTTTGCGATACATCTTATAATCGTGGAATTTCACAGATATTTAAACAAATAGGTTATAGCAAATGTATCTATAGAAAAGATAGTTAGTGTCATATTCGTGACGAGATGGTAATTAGCGTGAACCGTTTGTGGAATTGAATACTTTCTTCTTTCTATAGAATTTGCTTACCGGGTGTTGCTGATGCTTTTGCTGAAGGCATTGCTGATGGCATTGCTGATGGATGTCGTTACTGATGAATCTAGTCGAGGTCTCTCTTACCTCTCGCGGCACGTATAATACCATATAACCGAAAGAGCCGAGCGCTCGCCTTGTACCGAATTCGACCTCATTTCTAAGCCCCTATTCGGGAATTATAATTTATTTAAATCGATATCTAGGTCAATCTCGTTTACCCTTCCCCCTTCTCCTTTCTTCCAGTAAAACTCGAAGCCATCATTTATATTCGTGTGTTTGACCGGGTTGCTTGTGTCTGCGTGTATCTCTTTTGGAGCTAATTAGATGTTTATCTTCTGGCCATAATTAAGCCAGTGAGAATAGAAGTTTCATACGTACATAAGTATGTATGCATACGTGGATGCATGCATGCATACATGTATGTATGTATGTATGTATGTACATACGTAGCTAAAGTAGGTTCACTTTAATGTCCTAGGTGTTGTCTCATTAAGTTTGATAATTATTTCAAAATACTACTTGAACTAGTAGTAATCAACTTGAATTAATCAACTGCTACTAATTATAAATGTAATCTCACTTTCTTCCACCCTATCGTATCAACTTTGTTATTTTTTTACAAATTCACGTCTGACAGGGACCACATTAATATAGAGGAAAACTAATTTACTTATAGTTTCGAAAGATCAATAGTTAGTTAAAGTTTTCAGTATAAACGAAAATATTTTTGAATTTCATCGATACGATACGTTTTGTAAATGCGTCATCGATCTTGACAATATCTATCCGTTAGAATAAGCATTCATCCGTTTGTTATGCATTAGATCGATTTTCTGGAGTATTTCCGTGATGTCGATTAGCATCTCGTTCGATCAGTTTTTGCGAAAAGATTTTAGGAAATTCAGATGCAATGGAAGTTTGTATTTTCAAGTTGATCTTTTTTAGTTTTAATGCGAACAATTAGTATAATTCGTAATTTTTTGTCTTTGTATATACGATCTATAGCTAAAATATGATATATACGAGAGGTGGGGGGGAAAGATAGAAAATTGTTATATGATTTATACGTTTGAAATGATACGTTTTAGAGTCGCATAAAGTTTTGAAATGTCATTTTAAAAAGGATTGAACAATTTTATTAACACGTTCTGTGTCGAGCCGTTTTTGCTGAACATTTAATTGAAGTCTTTGATGCTTTGAATGCATTTAATACCATCAATGGTACACATAGGAAAGAACGCGTTAAATTATATATATATATATATATATATATATATATATATATATATATATATATATATGTAAAATACTATATCTGCGAACATTTCAGTTCATATGAAATCGTACGATCGACAAAGTAAATGCTATTATAAATATGTTTTATTTATAATACAAATATTCGCATAAGAACCATATACTTACTTATATATCTATCTACATACAAATTAATATGACACACCTAATTTTATATGACGCGCACGTGTGTGTGTTATATTATGTATATATATTAGTATATATATATATATGTATATTATATATATTATGTATATATATTAGTATATATATATATGTATATTATATATATTATGTATGTATATTAGTATATGTATATATATATATATATATATATATATATATATATATATATATGTATATATGTGTATCAAATTGTAGCAGTAACGATTATGTAAGTGGATTTATTGCTCGCCGGTGTAACCAAATTTATTTACTACGATGATTGTGTTACATTGGCAATACGTAAGGAACGAGTTTACGACGAAATTGATTTGTATAGAAAAATACGACGTTTTTCATAATCGTCGAAAGTGAAGTGGGGGAGGGAAAAAAGAAAAACAATTTTTTAATTTCATAATAAATCTCGTAGGAAATCGCGTTCAAAGATCGATACGTTAAATCAAAACCGATTTGTGATCAGACTATTTTCTTACCTCGGAAATAGTGCGAAAAGATCCAAGTGTTATTCGATTTTATACTGTATTCAGTTTCGCTTTGTTAACGCATGCGCAGCAACACTTTTAATTTGGGAAAAAGCTTCGAGAATCATACTTTTGGTGTTGCCGTTATCGAGAGTGATGGCAGTGAGACATTATGCGCGGGAATACGCTATAAGAATAAAAGCTATCGAGAGGAACCACGATAATAAAGATGACAGTGATGATAATGGCGAAACGGAGGATCATTATCCGTTGATTCGACAAACTGCGAAAGGCTTTACTATCAGTACCGACATTTACAAAGGAATCAACGACGAACTTCGTTCTTCGTCAAAATTCGTAAGTCTTTTTAAATTCACGTTATTATATTATATTTTATTTCATTTTTATTTTATTTTATTTCATTCTCTTATATTATATTCTATTCTTTACCCTTCTAACTTTTTTTTTCATTTTTTATCTTCAATTTTCTGTCTAGAAGAAAAAAATGATCGTTCATGTTTCATTTTATAATATATGTCTCTCTCTCTCTCTCTCTCTTTCTCTCTGTCTTTCTGTCTCTTTCTTTCTATTTCTCTTTCTATCTTTTTTTCTTCAATGTCGTACACGTACGTTATACGCGCGTTGCATCAAGTAAATGCGTTCTTCATGCACACTTTTCATGCCGAAGTTTTTTCTCTGCTTTTCTGTTCTTTTTTTTTCTTTTCCATTGTTCCTTTTTTGCTTCTTTTTTTTTGTCCGTTCTTTTGGCGTCCACGCCGAGATCGTCGATTGGTAGAAGGTGATAACCGTTCGTTTGCCCGCCTCTCCGACAATATTGTAGTATACAATAGAGAGTAGAAAGGTCGTAGGGATGTTATTTCGGAGGTTACTCCGAAATCTCGACGCGGGCGGTATTTCAATTTGTCGACGATTGTCGATCGTTTCGAGAGAGTAACGTTACTTGTTTGGGAGAGAAGCGGGCGGGGGTGAGTGTGTGTGAGAAACGAGAATATTTTTTCGTTCAGAAAAAGAGAGATGAAGTTGATGAAGTTCTCGATTTATACATTGGACTCGTGATATGCATTAATTAATCGAGCATATGTGTAGTATATATGTATATATGTGTGCGTTTACACATACGATGTACAATTTTACATATTCAAAATAATGTAAAGCTTTTCGCGTAATCGTTCGTTTTAACGCAAGGATCGTAACGTATAAAATATTCTTAATATATGTTATCGATTAAAATATAATCATTATTTTTGAAAACTGTATTTTATTTTTTTTTATTTAGTTAGAAAAAACCTATTTATCGGAAAACGTTTATATCGGAAGATTATTCATTACGAGCTGATACACGATAGAATCCAGTAAAATACTTATTACTATTTAAATTACCGGAGAACCGACAGATTTGCAATGTTGGGTATCATTTGAATGTTCTGACGCGCGAGAGCACATTGGAACAAATAAATTCTACCGACCATTATTCGTTCGGCATCCGCATTCGGTCACGTAGTTCTCCGCAAAATGCACAAAGCAACGGGCATAAATCAGTCGTTACCTACAGAAGTGTTATTCTTCCGCTATTAATGGATATAGAACGTTGTGACAAAAATCAATGTACCATACGTGCAAAATACAACGATTTAAGAATCGTTCGTAAGTAATGTCCGAAAATCGTATAATAATTACTTCTGTATGGTATTTCGGATCTTGAGAAATTAATCTAATGGATAATAATATTACGAATATTAATGAAATTAAATAGAAAAGGATTTTTCTTGTATAAAATCGTTCGTTTTGAAAAATTGAAATTGAAAATACAGAAAGTATCAAAGGTCGACGATTTTTTTTCACTTTTTCGGTTTTAAATTCTGTCTGGTAATAAACGTTCAAACATTGGTCATCGATCGCCAAATAAAAAAGAAAGAAATAACAAAATTTTTATTTTTTTCAAAAATTGATTTTCTATTTTTAAATAATCAGAAGAGAGAGAGAGAGAGAGAGAGAGAGAGAGAGAGAGAGAGAGAGAGAGAGAGAGAGAGAGAGAGAGATCTGTGCGGGTTTTGTTTTTCGGTTATTGTGATATTGTCAATGTGACTCATTCCCCAGTATTGTTATTCGAATGAGAAGGATATGAGCGAGTTGCGGTATTTGATATCAGTAGCTTCAAGCGATCGAGATCGATCCGAACGACCTCGTTAACCCTTCGCACATCTAAAGAGGTTGTTGAAATATCTCGACAATGTGTAGCAAGGGGAAATTCAAGTAACTTGGAAACTACGAAGGAGGACAGACTGTTCCTATCTTCCTCCTTAAGAAGGACTCGCAATGATAAAAGTGTTCGCCTTGTAGAGAATTCGACTCGTGAGAATTCGAGATTATTAGTGCCATTACTACGACTCTTATCCTTCCTCGAAAGGAAGTCCTTTTGCACGTCTTATTGATTTTTACGGAATTTTGCTGAGATAAGGGGTTTTGAGAAAGCTAGTGACATTGTTTTAAAAATGTAATTCATACCCGACACACACACACACACACACACACGCACGCACGCACGCACGCACGCACGCACGCACGCACGCACGCACGCACGCACGCACGCACGCACGCACGCACGCACGCACGCACGCACGCACGCACGCACGCACGCACGCACGCACGCACGCACGCACGCACGCACGCACGCACGCACGCACGCACGCACGCACGCACGCACGCACGCACGCACGCACGCACGCACGCACGCACGCACGCACGCACGCACGTGCGCGCGCGATCATTCCGTAGTATAAGCAAAATTTTTTTCGAGTATCCCCCGAGATAACATCCCAAGTTGAGATCTCGCGATTCGTCCATTATAATTGCATCCTAGTGACGATAGTTCCTGAAACAACCGTTATCATTTTAATTTTTGCAATGAATGCGAAATGAATCTCTCTGTATTAGACACAGGAAACATTTTTATGGTTCCCCAGTAGGCCGTGAAAGTTAGGAACAGCCTATGAAAGTTAAAAACGTAATTTTTGTATTTTAGTTGGTATTACTTCTCGAAAATGTCATCATATTCGTTGGCGAAGTTTTGGATTGATGTCTTCGTCGGTCTTTGAAATTCGTTGACATCGTCAAATTGGCCATCGAAGAGAAATGTTGTTTTTAGCAATCTATTTGATCTATGATACTAGAATCGACAAGTTCAATAGAATTTTTGAATCGATTTAAGAGATCGATTTTTCTAAAAGATTTCTCGTATCGCGAGAATGTACGTATTCAAGAAAATATTTCGCGTGTCTTTTTACAATGCAACACATTTTACTTTTTCACTCTGATCGGTAAGCCGTTTGCTAAAACTTGCGTAGCCAAGAAACGTAAGAGGCTCGAGGGATCTATAAATTCGGGGTCTGGTCGTCGTTTCCGTCTCGTTTTAAGAGTCACTCGTCTCTTCGAACTTCGGTCATGCTTCTATTACTATTGTCGATCTTTGCCGGTTTTAAAGCCATTTCGATTATTTTTCTTCGGTTCTTATTTTCGTCGACTTGTTGCTCGTAATTGTTGATAACCTTATAGATACTTATCGATTTCTACGACTAGTCGTTAAAATATTAGAAAATGATTTTTGTAAGTTAATCGAATACGATTCTGTCACTTCATATTATGTGAAACACTTCATATTGAAGTGTTTTATTTTGTATAAATCACTGATTTCAATTATCTAATATGAATTTGTAATATTAGACAAATCTTTGTTTCATTAAATTCTTGCCAATGTAAGATTTTAATTTTGATTTTTCCTTTTTTCTGTTTTTTTTGTTTCTTTTTATTTTTTGTATGACTCATAAATTCATAAGCGTGTTTTTAATTAAATCTCGTCTATTTAACAATGTGTTTTCGTTTTCTTCACGAGTATGGCCATGAGAATGATCTTTCATCGTCATTTAATTACGTTGAGTATAATTCATTAGTACTATTTAACACTCGGTTTGAGCATATCTCGGAAGCCATGATAATTTATTAGAAGACAGGGACACGTGTGTATTCATTGTACAATCTCTGCCGCGATAGCGGAGAAAATAAATGTGACACTTTCCTTTACGTTTACCCTACCGGTAACGATAATACGTCAGTCGTTTCTTTGTTTCTTATTAACAAATAAATATTGGACCTGTTTGCATTAGCTGAAAAAAGTAATTTTTCACGCGGCCCTTTCAGTCTTGAATTTACCGAGAAAACTCTACGCTTCCTTTCAGCTTTATTTCATACAAATTAATTGCATTCAACAATAATTATATTACAATACAAATTTTTACAATAATTTATACGATCTTTAATAATCAAAAATTCGATCGCGAACAGTCAACTCATACTAACGTGAAAATATTGTGAAGTGTAAGTAATCTATATCTTTAAATCCTTCCAATAGTTTTCGGTAACGGTAACTATTGTGATTACTTTGTACAGTAGTAAAGCAAACATGCGAAAGTATGGCATCAAAGTTTCGACTCGCGTGTCGTTGATGTTCGTTAAGTAAATAGAATAGCTGTTGCAATTAGAATATTCAAGAACGAATGGTGATGATACGCGCGATGAGAGAGAAGTCGAAGAGATATGCACTTATTTCAGATTTAACGAGGTTCCATAGCTTGTATTTCCATCATATACGGTTACGTAAACACGGCAGCTTGCACTTTCGTTGAAATAGAGGCCTCCGGTATGTTTGCACGTGCGGAGTCAGCTTGTAGAATCAACGAAGCATCTCATTAGTGTGAGGTATGGTCTGCAAGGATGTGGTCGGAGTTATCCAGTTGGAGAGTAATGTAGCCCTGTCCCTCGTCTTGGGCGTGGAACGTGGAATCTACGATCTTGGAATCGCTCGACGAGAATCGATCTAGTTTCTCTCTCTCTCTCTCTCTCTCTCTCTCTACCTGTATCTCTATCTCTATCACTATCTCTATCTCTTTCCCTTTCTCTCGTACTCACCTTTTTCACCCTTCGGTTCTTAACAATTTTTCATTCCTCAACAAGTCATTCCTTATAACATCGTTCCATATTATATTACCTACAGATATTTCCTTTGAAAACAATTTTTCTGATTCACATAAATTACATTTCTCCGAGTGAAATATTACTGTCATTTAATAATTAAAATATAATCATTTTTACTTATGAAAGATTGAATATTTATTATCGAATATTTATTTTGTTAAGAATTTAAGCCTCGAGATTATTTGATGTATTGTTGTTCTATCTTATGTCGGTTTGGACTTCTACTTTAACGCGAAACCTCGAACTTACTAGAAGAGACGGAGTAGAGAAAGAGAAAAAGAGAGAGAGAGAGAGAGAGAGAGAGAGAGAGAGAGAACCTATAAGTAATAATTGATCGCGTTGTAGCATTATAAAGAGTCTTTGTCTTATTTACGTTGCTTTAAGGTACGACGTTGTGTCGAAGATGTTCCGTTCTCCGTATTGCCATTGCCTCGACCATCGTACGAAATTATTAATATGCGAAGAGGGAGGATAATTCAAATTTATGGTACTGCACCAATAACGGTGCTCCTGAATTATTTCGTGACCCTATAACAGAGAGAGGGAGTGAGAGAGAGAGAGAGAGAGAGAGAGAGAGAGAGAGAGAGAGAGAGAGAGAGAAAGGGGGGGGGGGAATAAAGCCAATGCAGAAAGGGAGAGTAACATTGTAACGACAGACAAGTTCGCGCGCGCGTGTGTGTCTGTATGTTTGTATGCATGCATGTATGTATGTATGTATGTATGTATGTATGTATGTATGTATGTATGTATGTATACATCGGTCAATCTAGTTAATGTTCGTCTTCGTTAACTTAAAAACTCAAATTCCTAACTCTGCTAAAAAGATAGTATTTTAAATAAAATTGTATTATTCTAGATCAGTTTTAACAATAGTTTTATTATTGTCGTGAATTTCTATTTTCTCGTTCGACATCCCGTAGCGATCGAATAATCATTATCGAATAGTTTCAGTTACTGTCTATTGTTTCTGTCCACGTTCTCTGTCAATTTCACTGGTAGTATCATATCGCACCTATCATTCCCTGTATTCAACGTTATTGTTTCTGGTTTGGATCTTCTCGTAGAATTAATTTCGACAAGTCCATCATTCTTGTCGAATTTAATGATCGGCCATGACAATGCGATCCTTTTAAACTTTATATATATATATATATATATATATATATATATATATATATATATATATATATATATATATTGGAAGTGTGAATCTGCAAAGAGGTGAATGTATGTATGTGGTGCCGGAAGCCCTTTGTCAGGGAATTAGCGCTCTCTCTCTCTCTGTCGTATAGTTAGTTTAGATATTTAATTATTTTAGTTGTTAAATTTTGTTATGTTGTTATTTGATTGTTATTTGATTAGTAGTTTATATTAAGTTGACTAGTATGTAAGATAATTATAAGTTAGTTATAAGATAGATTTAGCTAGATGTAAGTTAGGTGTAAGTGTAGGCATAGGTGTGGAGATTGTAGAGATGTATGGGTGGATTGTAAGAGGTTTGGGTTCGCTCCTCTGGAAAAGCGCCTTCAAACCCTGAGGAGAGGAATAAAATATCTATCTATCTATCTATCCATATATATATACATATATCAATAGAGAAATTGATTTGAAAATTTAATTACCAAACGAATAAATCTTATTGAAATAAACAGAATTTTGAAATATTATGATTACGTATACGATAACACGAAATGCATTAGTTAACGAAGATGGTTCTACCACAACTTTTGTTTTTCTTAATGCTAACTAATGGTAAAGCATATCTAAGTGAAAGAAATGTATGCGCGCGCGCGTGCACACACACGCGCACACACACACACACGCGCGCGCGCACGTATATGCACTTATATGTGTTTAGATAAGTCTTGCTTGATCTAATGCTCTGCGTAAATGTCTGATACGCGTCAGATTGTTTCCCTTGTAAGCACGCCCGTAAACACGCTTGGCTGATCTCTCACGGTTGAAGTTTTTGCAGGGAGGTACATACGTATGTAGGTACTTTAGTTCTCCGAGACCGCACTTAAATCAAATGTCTGATCCATATCCAAGTCGACCTTTTCCATTGTTGATTGTAACAGACACAAGTTATTAATCGTGCTGTTCAACTTTGTTCGTTACTAGTTCGAAATTATAACCGGATATTTCTTTTGAAAAGGAAAAGAGAAAACAAGAAATTTTTGTTAATAAAAAAAAAAAAATCGACAATATTCGTTCGTTTTCCAAATATCAATTTTCAAGATAAATTGAATTAAAAAAAAAGAATAAAAAAAAAAAATAAAAAACAAGAACAAAAAGAGGCAGAGAAAAAAGTTCGAATGTATGGAAGTAGCAAAAGTCGAAGTATTTCGAACATATCTTTTTATTTTTTCATTTCTTTATTTTGTTGATACATACCTATGTATAATATAAAAGTATAGACGTCGGGATGGACGAATTATCGATCGTAAGCTTAAACTCTTTTACGTAATACTTGACGCCATGCCAATTCCTGAGGCATCTATACACGATACTTGTTATTGTTGCCAGTACCCCGTTCCTATCCCTTCCCCCTTAACCCGTAGGTGTGTTCTATAATCCAATGTATAAATTATTACCAGATTCCGAGTTCAGTGTCCATGGCAATGGTAATGCCAATGTCGACCGAGGTCGTCGCTATCGTATACTCGTATATGTCTAGCTAAACCCTTTGGAAACGATCCAAATGTACATACAAACGGACTACCGAGGATAAACCTTCGATTTTGATGTTAGCCATGTTGCTATCGATGATTTTCCCCATCAAACGGCAAAATTTCACTTCTACCAAAATGCGTTCTCCAAAGGCAAACACGAAGACATAGGATTTATGGAAACATACGTGTAGACATAACACGAAGATAACAGGATTTATGGAAATGATCTTTTTTTCGTTTCGTACTATTCTTCTATTTTCTTTTTATTTATTTGTTTATTTATTCATTTGTGAATTTTTTTTTACGAAAAAAAGTTACTTTACTAAGTCACAGATCTTAGAAATATTTTTATCTTTCGTTATCGTAGGTTTATTGTAGATAGGTAGATTAAGCGTTCTATTTGAAACGTGCTATAAATCAAGGCAGATAGATTCATTCTCGTTTGTATATCCTTACGTCATTCCATGGCACGCATCGAATGGGATATCATCTATCATAAATGTCATTAATAGGTATTTTACTTCTTCATAGTTTTGTTACGTTACGACGACGAGTAATATTATAGAATAACGGGGAATATGCTATTTATCAGTAATGTTATACGGTACAAGATATGGATACGGTTATGTATCAGTTTGAAAATTAAATTCAGATTGAAAATAAGAAAGGAGAAGACTTTGAAGGCTTTATCCTACTTATATATAATATTATGTTAAAATATTATTTCCATTTAATTTGAATGATGTCATTGAATTAAACGAATTTTTTTAACTTTAATGAATATACACATAGATATAGAATGTCTCATTCGAAGTTTCGCACGAAATTATTTCCCGAACTATAGATCGTATAAAAAAAATGTATCAAACAAAACTTATACCGTTTTGAGAGTGTGAGGGTGTACAGGGTAGGGGGGGGGGGCATCTAATGACGATAACAAATTTTAAGGTAAACGTGCTTCCGAGATTTCAAGGTGACCTTTGTTCTTTTACTCGACCTTGAATCACCTTGAAAGATCAAAGTATTATAGCCAATGAATTCGTTTCCGAGCTTTCAAGGTGACCTTTGTTCTTTTACTCGACCTTGAATCACCTTGAAAGATCAAAGTATTATAGCCAATGAATTCGTTTCGTTGAATGGGCTACACGCCTTCCTGAATAAAAACGTAAAGTTTCGTTCTGAAAGAAAAAACAATGGTCACCTTGAAGATCTCGATAGCACGTTCACTTAGAGAAGATTTCTGACCGTCCTGTAAGGTGTCCTCTCCTCCCTTCACCCTCATGAAACACGAGAGAAGTTTTTTTTGAAACATTTTTTGAATACAAGGTATTGTTTGGGAAATAATTGCGAGAAGAAACATGGAATGATACACCCTGTATATATAGGTAGAATATATTTTTATTATACTTGCGCGTTTTATTACGTTTAATACTACATTGTTATGCAGTTCGCATTTCTTTATCCCATTTTTCATGAGCGTCGAGTATCGTTGAGTTTCCTCCCGGAAGTCTTTTACGAAGTCGATAGAAATATTCTCTGTGATTCCCCTTGTGATTTCGATATTCAGGCAGATTAGAGGGGAAAAAGGGGGACGACGGCGAGGACGATACGTTGTCGGAGGTATCGCTGGAATCTAAATTTACGGTGATCATTGACTACTCGTCAAGGGAATCCCTTTAGGTTTATTCCCTCCAGGATCATGGCAAAAGGCATCTCAAAAGGATCGAATTTCTACTCGAATCGGACTGACTGATTCTGATACGTTAGTTCGAATGTCACGACTGCTCCTAGAGAATATTTTATTCATTTGCCGGAAGTTGAGATCCGTTCGAAATTGTTTCCCATATCCGCGAAATATTTGTCGACTCGAATTCTTATCTCCTCGGAAAGAGGGACCTTCGGACAGTATCCATCGAACGAGCGGAGTCGCTATGCGTTTTCTTTTTCTTTTTTTTCTTTCTCTCCTTTTTTTTTTTTATTCTACCTCTGTTATGAGGAGCAGCGAAACGTGCATTATTTTCTAGGATTACCAAATGCTAAAGTAGTTGGTGCATTATTCAAAAGTATTTTAGCTTCAAATCCCCTTTATCGATCTGCCGAAAGGGAATAAACTTCAAACGATGGAAACCTGAGTGATTTTTATAAAGACGTCATCTTCATTTTACTTTACTTATTCCTTGGGGGAGGGGGACATCCGTTCTGTATTTCTAAAAAAAAGAGAAAGAATGTCCAACGTCCAACGAAATGCTTTTTATTGCTTCTTTCTCTCTCTAACTCGCGAGCCTCCAACGATAATACCAATTCTCGTCATTAGATTGTAATTTTTGTTTCGCGTTAGCGTAAGTTTATTTGTTATTTTAAATTGCACATGAAAAAATTAGAGTGATAATGTTCATCATGACTTGGTGTACAAATTCGATTAAATTAATTTGAAGACGTTTGCATCGGAACTTTTATCATTTGAAAGCTCATCGCGTATCTGCGATCAACGTTAATTGCATTACGTACGAACTCGAGAATCCATTTTAACGGGTGACTTGCTCGAAGGATTCGTTTTCAATCGATCGAAAAGAAAGATTTTGTTTAAGGATATTTCATTTTGTCTCTGAGAACTAGTCAAATTTTTTTTTAATCAAATTTTGAGGCACACGTAAATAATATTTTAAATGAAGCAAATAATCGATATAATATTTTGCTCGATAAAAAATAGTTTTTTCTTGTAATATGTACGTGGTTAATAGATATTTTTCCTGATTAATTAAAATCGCATCTTAATGTTTGGAAGAAGGACTTTGTAACTTACATTATGGACCAGTTTCATCCATCACTCTGTCCTTTACGCTTTGACACACTCCTACGTCTCATTATTTTTAATGAGGTACGTTTGTAGAAAACCGTGCCGTCTAAAGAATTCTCTCTCTTTCCTTCGTTTACTTTTTCTCTCTTTTTCTATCTCACAGTTCCTTCCCAGCCTCCCCCACCTCAACTCCGTCCCATACTCCCTAAGATTTCCTCGACACCACTACGATCGCACCAAATTTATATGATTTTCCTTTTTTCCTTTTTTCCTTTTTTCTTTCTTTTTCTTTTTCCTATATCTCACAGATGCAAATATTTCCTACAATATCGCTGATTAAAAACCGAACTACGTATATATATATATATATATATATATATTTGAAACGATATTTTATTGGATCACGTTTCGTTTTCGATAATAATCCCGCAAACCACGAATAGACATCCAGATGAAATTCTATATAGCATTATTATCGACGTGATCGGTGTAGAAGAGTAAAAACAACGAGATCCTCTTCTGTATTTCTCCTTCGAGAAGTGACGGACAACATCAGGATAATTATTTTGTCGTGTTTTAAGGTGTTACGAAAATATTTTGATTCAAAAGAGGAGAGATGGAGAGAGAGTGAGAGAGAGAGAGAGAGAGAGAGAGAGAGAGAGAGAGAGAGAGAGAAAGGAATACATTACTCAAAATCATTGGAAAGATAATTAATTTTCTCTCTCTTTCTCCCTCTCTCTCTCTCTCTCTCTCTCTCTCTCTCTCCCTTCGTCTGTCCGTCTGTTTTTCTCTTTCTCTCTCGCCCTCTTTTCTCAACCGTAAAACTTTAATAATAAATTTGAACATATTTGAATATACATTCGGTATCCTTTACATGTATCTCTCCTTATTTAGATATTAGAAAGAGAGAACATTTAGGGAAAGGATAATTTATATGTTGAAATTCACTGTGTATAATTTAAATATCGGGGTGTTGAAAGTTTCGTTTTTTATTCTCCTTTCCTCTTTCCTCTTTTTCTATGGATTTATCAAAAAAACATTTACAACCCTCGAAAGTCTCGTAAATCTTAAGACAAAGGAAAAGAGAGAGAGTGTGTGTGTGTGTGTAAGAGAGAGAGAGAGAGAGAGAGAGAGAGAGAGAGAGAGAGAGAGAGAGAGAGACAAAAACAGAAAAAAGTAAGTCGACATAAGAATTCTCTGAAAGTTTTCACCTACGTATCGGTCCCTTCCCCTACCGACTGGCATTCTTTACATACTACGACGATCTTAACGAAAGTTTTCTCATAAAACGCACCTCATTTCCTCCGTTTTGCAGATTCTTATGTCGTATTATTATATGGACCGATCCGAATACATTATATATAAATGTAATATATATATAGTCATATGGAACTTTAGATAAAAATTGCGAGAGACTCGCGATGAAATTGCAAAGCACTTTTAGTATGCGAGATATGGTTACGAAACTCTGTCCAATCTACATAGGTACACGTTGCGGATTGTTTGTAAGAATGATTTCTTCTTTGAATTTGTTCATATTATTTGGCAAAATTACTCGACTTTATCGGGTTTGTTTACTATTTCCTTCTTTCGATTTTTATTTTCTTTGCTCCCCCTATTCCCTAGTACTTTTTATTTCTCTTTCTCTATCGTATTTATTTTAATACTTTATTTTAATACTTATAGATATTTTGCATACGTATACGTAAAAGGATGTATTTAAGTTTTTGACGTTATTTATTTTTCGTTTTCATTCGGATAATTTTGTAATTTTGTTGCGTACTCTTTTCTGTTTTCTTTCTCTTTTTCTTTTTCTCTTTTTCTTTTTTTTCTTTAACTTGACACTCGATAATATGTCAAGACGTTTCGCAATTTCTCATAAAGCACTTTTAAAGATGAATTTGAAAAGACTCACGTCTCTTAATGAGGAACAGTCTGTTAATTGAAGTTTGAATTGCATAACGGTGGACGTTGCTTAGCGACAGGAAACTTAATCAATACGAAAAGGAACATTTCACATGATAATATCATTTCGTAAATGTAAATACATGTCTGCATATTTTATGTATAATACATATGCATATACCTGCTTATGATTATCGCGTCTATCTGTTGTTTTACATAGATTATATTTTAATCGAACGCATATAAATTTGAACGATGAAAAATTATGTAAAAAACTAAAGAGGAGAAAGAAAAATGAAATAAAGAAAAAGGAAGAAATGAAAGATAAAGAAAAATAATAATTTCGTGTCGTATAAATTTTAAACAATATTATATTTTATTAATAAAATTTCTAATTTCGTCCAATCGAGTGGAACGGTCTCGTACGAAATTTGAACCCAGAATCACAAGGAGAAATTTAAGAAACCCGCCCTCGTCTTCTCCGTACGTTGGTTCACGGTTTTAAAATGAATATATCGTGCAATTTGAAAGGGAGCTAAAGGAATCCCGGTTACTTAAGTGGGTCTCGCGAGTAGTAGACGTATATAATGAAAAGAGGGGTAGGAGAAAGATTGGTAAGAGAGGTGGTAGACAGTAAGAAGATGAGTACATCAAAGGAAAGAAGAAAGGAGATTCCTGACCGAAGCGAAATTTCACGTTTTCGCAGCAACCGCTCTCTCTCTCTCTCTCTCTCTCTCTCTCTCTTTCTCTCTATCTCTATCTCTCTTTCTCTTTGTCTCTTTTCTCTGTTCTCTTTCGTTTTCGCTCACGTTTCTTTACACGCTTTAGAGTCAGCGATTTTACGAGTCTAGGGGTAGATTGGTGCGATATTGCGAGAACGGGCTTTTATGATGTCTCTCTCTCTCTCTCTCTCTATCTATCTATCTATCTATCTATCATCTATCTATCTATCTATCTATCTATCTATCTTTTTTTCTCTTTCTTTTGTCTTTTTCTCAAGATTATATTGTATTTTAAGAATCATATAAAACGTCCAATTTTTGCCCCTTTTTATAGATCGTTTTTGATGATGATTAAAAATAAAAAAATAAAAAGAAATAAAACAAGGAAAAGAAAAAGAAATAAGAAAATGAAATTACGGTAAGAATAGTCGAGATTCATCTTTTGTTCTTTATTTTTTATGATTATTTATTGTTTTTGGAAGCTCTTCTGTTATTTGGATTAAATAATAAAAGATTAATCAAATTTGATTTTCTTCCTTTCTATGACTCTCTCTCTCTTTCTTTCTCTCTATCTCTTTCACTCTCTCTCTCTCTCTCTCTCTCTCTCTTTCTCTCTCTCTCTTTCTCTCTCTCTCTATCTCTTTCACTCTCTTTCTCTTTCTCTCTCTCTCTCTCTCTCTCTCTTTCTCTCTTTCTCTCTCTCTCTATCTCTTTCACTCTCTTTCTCTCTCTCTCTCTCTCTCTCTCTCTCTCTCTCTCTCTCTTCCTATTTTAATCCGTATACGTTCGTCAGAAATATCAATTTGTATTTAAATTCACACCTTTTGAGCGTAAAGGACGTCTAGATTTTTGTATTCTATATCCGTGGGCGTTTAAATGCGTTCTTTGAGGCGATGATAATTTGCATTTCTGGCTATTAAATAGAAAGCATAAGATTCAGTAAGCATTTACAATCGGAATGTATAGTACCCACGGTAGAATAAATTTTCGCTCGTGCATAAGCAGTTTTTATTGATTTAATGGATATCCTATCGATTTAACAGGATATAATAAATGTTTTTAAAAGTATAATAATGTATTATAGAACGTATGTGGATATCGAGTAAGTAGATATACGATTGATGAGTAAATGTGCCCTATCGTTTGCTGCAATTTATTAAATTTAAGCTGTTCTCTCTCTCTCTCTCTCAATATATATATATATATATATATATATATGTAGGATATCTATAGAATTTTTTGCTTTTTTTTTATTTTTAATACTCTTCTTTTTACTGTTTTAAGATTGGTTTACCCTCGTGATGTTAATCCTCGTTGATATACGTGCGTGCGTGCGTGCGTGTATGTGTGCGCGCACGTGCGCATTTGTATTTTTTTTCATTCTTTTCTTTCTTTGAACAAAATAATAGTCGGATGATAAACGCAAAATTTTCTTTATTAGATCCTAAATGATACGCGTGTCAGCCGGTCGTAGTTCCGAGGAGAGGCGTATGTTGTACATATATGCTTGTTTGGATTACTATACTTCGATATTCTCAGCACGAACGAAAGCTTATTGCGCACAATTTTATACGAAAGCGTAGAAAACGTGGGAAGCAGACCTTATGGCAGGACCGCTTTTCGTAACTCACATTCCTCTTCTCGAAGGTTGCATCAAACTCTCCTTCTCTCTCTCTCTCTCTCTCTCTCTCTCTCTCTCTCTCTCTCTCTCTCTCTCTTTATCGCGGACTGATGTTCTGTTTACATAGGAAGACTTTTTCTTATAAGGGTACATCAGCAGCACGCGCAGCTTCCAAATTTTGCTCGAAGGATTTCCTCTTTTTCCTTCTTGAACCTCGAACTTTTTACTTTTTTTTTCGTTACTTTCTAAGGAAAGCACCTTCTTTGGAAAAAATTTATTCACGATTTTTCTGACGTTCTACCATCAGCTTTTAAGAGGCTCTTCGTTGGTAAGTCACGTTGAGAAAAGTAAAGTAATGACGTTGTTGTTTGCATTGCGATTATTATGAGAAAACGTCAGAGAAAAATGTTTCTGTTACTCTGTTTTTTCTTCCTTTTTTTCGTTACAAACATTTTTATACATTTTTATATACGTGTATGTGTATTTTTAACGGATTAATATTTTAATTTTGTTTATTATCAGCCGATTTTGTCCACTTTTTCGAAAAGAAATATTTCAAGTATTACTGTTAGTTTGACAAGACAAGTATTTATCCTATCTACTTTGAAACGAAGACCGAGGCATTAGATATTCCATGTAAGCGTTTTATTTAATGAGTGTTGCAAGTTCTCACTTGCCTTTCATTCACTTTTTTTCTTCTCTCTCTCTCTCACCCCTTCTCTTTATATCGTCGTTTTCATCCGTTTGCTCTTCAAACAAGCTCGACTTTTCGTTCGGTGCTTGCACAGGACAAAAAGAGGGATGTTATCGATGTAAGTATAGAGTCGGCGGGGGTTGCTTTTTAAATGGAAATAATGGAAAATATTATAATTTGAATAATCATCCAGTTACATTCTATATCAAAAATATTTCTAATAAATTTTTACGCACATCTTGTGGACGTCTTTTGATTGCGTTTTTTTCTAATTTTTTTTTGTAATTAATTTTTATAGAAAATATTTCCACGCAAATATTTAATTTTTTTCTTGAATAGTTTTTACAGATATTTTATAAGATATATGGAAAATGTGGGTATACAAATATGACCAAAAAAACATTAACTATATTTTTTAATTTTTCTCTACCCTAGAACTGTCACACAATGGATTATCGGATAAAATTCTAGTATGACAGTTGAGAGTTCCATCACGGAACATTAAGTGTCCACTCTGTTCGATTTTTATTGTACCTTGAATCGTTGATGTTTGACTATTCTCATCGGTATATTTAATAATTCAACTCCCACCTGTCCAGTCCCTGTCAAACGCATTACGTTTCACAACGAACGGAGGATAGCTATCTAAATGGCTGGCTCATTTAATTAGTAAAACTTAACGAGATCGATCGAGTGATCATTATTATTTTCCTTTTTTTTCTTTTTCACTTCTCCTAATAACAACGACAATTTTAATGAAAATTTTACTTTCCAGTTCACTTGTCTTTCATCAGAAAAAAAATATAATAATTCGTTTCATGGAATGAAAAATCAAATTTATTATTTTTAAGGTATTTATTTATAATTATCGCGAGACCTTATTGTGTAAACTTTTGCACAGGTATGAATGTAAATATTTTTAAATTAAATACGAAAAATGTGTATATTTATCACTCGAAATAACATATTTCGAAAGAACGAATATCAATAAAATTGTGCTTTTATTTTATTTTTTTTTTTATTTTCACTCGTACCCTTCGTTCATTGTCATTAAAATCAGGTTAAACATGGACGAAACATGATTTATCGAAGGCTTCGGTAAAATACATAAAATATTTAACAAGATAATCAGCCGAGAGAGGTATAAGTTAGATTATGTAGATAATCGAAATTCGTACATTAAAAAGAAAACGATTTTTTAATTTTCATTGCAAAAATAGACGGATTAAATATGAAGTTAATATTATTTTTTAAATTAAATCTTTTTTCTTTCTTTTTGTCTTCTTTTCTTTGTATTTTTATTTATTTACTTTTTTTTTTATTTAACTGTATTTATATAAACTTCGGTTAATATTCTCCCGGTAATTCACTTTTCCACTTGATGAGTTTACCTCTAAGAATAATAAGATCTCTCATCCCGATTCTTTCGTGTCCTTTCATTAAAATATTCAATTAGAATTCCCTCGTTCTCAAGAGAACACTAATTCTTCTAGGTGAATATATAAGAGTACCGTTATAAGAATTATAAGTAAATGAAATATTCACAATTGCCAAGGTTTATTAATTTTTAAACAGAACTATATACGAAATGGATTTCCTTTCCAATGAAACGGCATTTGGATACTCAATACTCGTGAAATTTTCTTAAGCAAAAAATTTAAACATGGTACATACATACATACATACATACATACATACATACATACATACATACATACATACATACATACGTACATACATACGTACATACATACGTACATACATACGTACATACATACGTACATACATACGTACATACATACGTACATACATACGTACATACATACGTACATACATACATACATACATACATACATACATACATATATACATACATTTACACAAACATAACAGCGAGTAGCGGAAGTATCGTTGCGCACAGCTGTTTGTTTGCGAATCGTCCGCTAATAAACGCTAGGTATATGGTTACCATAGGATCGTCTCATATCAGACACTCCCCTTTAATATTGTGCCTGCCCCTAAACGTGCGGGGCATGAATACAAACGTCCATTTTCGTGACATTACCCGGTGCATTGAAAAGAGGCAAGGGAAGGTATAAAAAAGGAAGAAAAAATAAAGAAAGAGAAAAAAGGACAAAAAAGGAAAGCAAAGAGAAAAAAGGACAAAAAGAAAAGTAAAGAAAAGAGAAGAAGATAGGAAGAAAGAAAAAAAGGAAAGACCTTTTTTCTTGGAGTACGACGAAACGCGAGAGAAGCAAACAAAGAGTAAGATAAGACTGTGGGGAGGAAGCATATTTTTAAGCCAGTTGTATAACAAAATGGTATTTTTTCTTTTCTTTTTTTTCTCTTTTTCAAAAGTTCTACGAAGAGCAAGTGCAAGTGCAAAAGCAAGAGAGAGAGAGAGAGAGAGAGAGAGAGAGAGAGAGAGAGAGAGAGAGAGAGAGAGAGAGAGAGAGAGAGAGAGAAAGCAATATCCCACTTGAAGACATTTTCTTCATTCTCGTGTAGTCACGGTGTAAACCGGTGAAAGATGTTAATAAGGTTGAAATGGAGCCCCTCTCCGAATATCTCGTAGCACCAGAGCGGTCTCATCGGTGCCGTAAGGGGATGAAGAAAACGAGGTGGGGCGTGCGAATAGCAATCTAGGAGGCGTGCTAGGTGGTAATTCACTATCCGGAGGGCAAAGTCAAGAATTTCACCTAGCACGGACACTAAGCTGCTGCTGCTGCTACTGCTTCTGCTGTTGCTAGCGTTGCTGTTGCTGCTGCTGTTGATACTATGCTGTCGCTAACGTGGTCGTTGCTGTTGCTACTGCTATTGCTTCTGCTGCTTCTGTTGCTGGTGGTGGTAGTGGTGGTGGTATTGCTGCTTCTGCTTTGCCTTCCCTTTTAACGACGACCTTTTCCCTTGAGCTGTTTGGCTCATTTGCCGCCCGACTTGTGCGTGTGAACCTTTTGACGTATCCTTGCTTGCATCTTACGACTCTTTTCCACGTCTCTGTGCTCGTTTATTGACTTTATCCTCTTTTTCTCTGTTTCTTTCTCTCTCTCTCTCTCTCTCTCTCTCTCATACACTTTTTCTATTTCTTCTCTCTCTTCTACATACTCTTTATATTTCCCTTTCCACTTCCTGCTTCTTGCCTTGTTTTAATCAAGCTTCACTTGGCAAACGTCTCTATTGCGTTTAGATAGGGATACCTAGGCTGGATAACACGTTAGGGTTCAAAAGGTTTACCAGTTAGTTACTCGTCCGTATGACAGTTATAAGATGTTCATACTTTTTCTTTCCTTTTCTTTTCCTTATTTTTATTTTTCTTTTCTAATTGGCCCGTATTAATATTTTTGCTAAAGATAAAAATTTTTCTTTGGTATCCATTTTCTTTTTCTTTTTTTGTTTGGATGGGGGAGGATATATATATATATATATATATATATATATATATATATGCGAGTTTGACAAAGTTATAAAAAAGTGTTTAAACAATTTTAAATTAGGATTAAAATAGAAATAGGTCAATCGCAATTCTTTCTTTCCATTTCTTCCTTTTTTCTTTTTTTTCCTTTTTCTTTCTTACGTCACGTTACATTATTCTTTTCCCTTATCGTTATAATTACATTTGGTGTTTTTTACAAGATATTCCGTTAAACAAGAAAAGCCCGAGAGTTAAGATTCGTCAAACTTCAAAGGTGTCGGATACTTTTCGAATTTTTCTTACGGTCATAAAAGGGATCTTTCCCATGGTAACCTTTTGCGATAATGCGATCTTACTGTGGCTATTACTTACTGTCTTTTACTTTTTTATTAGCCATTATTTTCTTTTTATACTTCGGCCTCGGATTACGAGAAGTTTATGTCTTGGTAAAAAAAAGAAAAAAAAGAAAAGAACAAGTATAGGATTAAGAACGTATCTTTCTTTCTCTTTTTTTTTTTTGTTTAAAGAGAAAATCTTTAAATTAAATTTACCGAAGTTCATAATTGATTTGAACAAAATTCTTAGGTATATAAGGATAAATGAAAAATAAATATTTTTAAATATAATTGGTTGAACGGGTCCATTTTGACGAGACCACAGTTTGCTTTCGGATATTCCGAATTAATGATATTATAGGCTATAATATTTGCTTTTTCTTATGTATACAAAATTTCCATGTAAATCGATTTTTGAAAACGACGAGCGAATACATTGATTTTGATGTGTAAAATAATTCCTTGGTAACGATTAAATTTAATTAAAACATGGAATATACGTAAGGGTGTATACAAAGGACAAATTAACTTTCTTTATTTTTTTTTCTCTTTTCCTAAAGATAATAATTAGAGTATAGTGGGAAAAATAATTTATTTTGATACAATGTGACAAATCGTTCACTACTTCGAAGTACGAAAAGTGTCGCGATAGTTTCTTTATTCGAAACGACTTCATCCCGATAGATAAATTGTCCAACTTTAGATTATTTCAACAGTGATCAAGGGGTTCGACGTTAAGAAAATTCAGAATCGTGACAACGATTTGTCTTCGACTTCGAGAAGCGAATTGTAGATTTTCTCAGTTCTTTCTTTTCCACTGACACCAAATTTCGTAGTACACAGAATGTCTCGAAATCAAGGAGAAACAAAGTTTTCGCGTTTCTAGGGGACTTTCATTGTATAACTTATTCAATGAAAGCTGGAAAGCACATTTCAGTTCACGTTAGTAGTGTATACTATCGAAATTCTCGAAGCGCTCGTGTACCGTTGAAATAAATCGAAATGGTGACATGTGGATTGTAATTAGAGAGAGAGAGGGGGGGGGGGACATGGAGAGAGAGGGAGAGGGAAAGAGAGGGAGAGGGTTTCGCCTCTATTATAATATCAATTTTTTTTTCTTTTATTATATTATATACAGTACTTAATTAACTCATCGAGTATCGAATCGATTTTACATGAATCAATGTATTCATCCAATAATCCTTAAAAATTTTTTATTTTTTATTTTAAATAACCAATAAAGAAAAATTCATTGTCGCAATTTTCTTATCGAACGTTATTCTCTTACACGATAAAGTATATTTTCTTCGATTATTATAAAATGAAATAAATCTGCGATATAAAATCCCGGTTAAGAAACTATTATTTATTTTATTTCGATAATTTGTAACCCAATTGATTAATTGACGTAAAAATAATCACATTGTCACGTACAGACAATTATTATATTTAAACATTCTCGACCTTCTTTCTAGTGTTTTGTAGCGAAAATGAAAGGGTATACGTCTGTACATCTCGTGATACCTTATCTCATTACGATGAGGATTTTTTTCGAATCCGTATAGAGTAAGGAGCTCGATTTGAAGAGATTTTCCTTCCTTTTTATGTTTTCTGTTTTTTTTTTTCTTTTCTTTTAATTCAAATAGCGATCGTTGAATCGCTTAGCGAACGAAGGAAACATTTCCGCTTCCTTTCCGTCTTCCTCTATGGTCCATCAATCGTCTTTTTCGCTGGCCACGTTATATCCTCCTACGGATCGTAGACGGGTATGGGATTCGTCCACGTAATCACAAGTTCAATCCACCTCGTAACTTCCTTTCGCGGAGTGTAATTTCCAGGCCCTTAAACGGTTCCCTCTCTTTCTCTCTCTCTCTCTCTCTCTCTCTCTCTCTCTTTCTCGCTCTTCATAAGCTCTTTTTCTTTTTCTATTTCTTCGGCTTACTCATACCTTTTCCCCAACCTTCACCGTTATTCTCATCTTCCTTCTTTTTTTTATTTAAACGATTTCGAATCGCGTTAACGCGTATCCCCGCGACTCCGACTGATGAATACCCAAGATTAAGATAGTACGCGTAATCCTAGAGATTGCGTTTAAATTTATCCGTAATAGTTCGCCCAAGAAGCGTTTCTCTTGTTGTCAATCTTAGGAGAGAAATCTAAGATGGCCGTTAAGAGTCAAGGAGTCAGATTTTCAGTTTCAACAATGAGAAATCTTAAATCTCGAAATTTCATTGATTTAACGACATCCTGTCATGCTGGAAAAAAAATCTTTTTCCATTTTTCCTTTTGTCTTCTTTCTCCTTTTTATTTTCATTTCTCACATAAATGATACTTGGAAGATTGACAACATTATCTCTATTTGTTACGTCGTTTCATTGGATGTTTCGAAAAAAAGGAAAGAGAGAGGTATACGTGTGTTTGGGTATGTATTTTAGATCGATTACTCGCCAAAGGAAACGATTATGCGACGAGCTTGCGTGTGGAATACTATAATTAGATAGTGTATGATCGTCAGATAGTACATGATCATTAAGATTTTGTAATCATTCAACCTCGACGTGTAAATGCATCTCTATTTAATGAAAATAATAATACAGATTCTTTCGATATCGACATTAATGTATTTGTGAAATGTTATTTTGCCTTTTTTTTGTTATTATCTTATATAATAATTTTTTATATAATAAAATAATTTTTTGAATTTATTATAATATATCGAGATAAAGAAATAATTTGATCATTTTTATTCGTTTAAGAGTCTTATAATTAGAAAGATTTTTTCTTTCTTATATTTTACAGAAAAAAGATTTGGTATCTTCACTGCCAGGTTTTTTCTTTTTCCTTTTCTTTTCTTTCGTTTTTTTTTTTTTTTTCTTTAACCAAGTCCTTTGCATTCCTAGCACGGTCTCTCGTACTCTTGGTGAATCATTGCGTTCTGTTTGCCAAAATCCTATAAATACATACCTACATAGATCCTTTTCCTCCCCTCCTCCCTTTCTCACCCTTCCCGAATCTTTTTGGAAGAAATCTAGTGAGAAAAAAGACCGTTTGTCTTTTCTAACGTTAACGTACATATATATTCACACATATCCACGTACATACATATTATATGTATATCCTGCGTCGATCTACGTATCGTTGGCATTTGTAGCTTATCGATAAAACCTTCGGCCAAAGGGATGTCTGCAAATTCACGACTATTCCAAACGTAGCGATAATTTATTATACCAGTGACGCCGGTTAGATTTACCAACACTTATTGTCACCCCTCCGACTCGTTTGGACACTTCTTACGTAACTGTATCGATTGAAAGATCAATGTTAGAAGAAATAAAATGGAAAACGATGAACTATGGTATAGCTATTTCTTTTGGAACGGATGATTCAAAAAAAAGAAACAATAGAAATATTAGCATGTTTCTTTAAACATATTGTTTCTTTATATATATTAGGGTATCTTCTAAGTTTCTTCCCTATCGCGTATTCATTTCGCATCAAAAAAGAGAAAGAAACTTATGGGACACCCTAATACCTTCACGTGAATATTGAGAAAATTGAACGATCATGGATAAAGTATGGAGTCGACGAAAAATCTTTAAAAGGTCATCGTTATGTATCTTAAATATTGTATTAATATTTTGTCAGATATTTTCAAATATTTAATCAGTCGAACTACGTTGTAGAATAATAATAGATCGAACGGGGTTCGTTCGCATCGTCGATATATGGAAAAATTGGATGGCACCTGATAAAAAATGATGGAAAAAATTGAAAAAACCCGATCAAAAATGATCGAACCATCTTTTTTTTTGTTTTCCCTTTTTTTACTCCATTAAAATCTGCTTAAAATTTGCCGTATAAATTTTCGTTTATATCAAGAATGTACCTATTATTCGGCAGAGCAGTGTAGGAATATTCCAGAGAGCCATTGTATATACTATATATGAGAAAATATCAAGTAGTGGAGTCATTCGAAACGTAAAGCACGCATCGTGAAATCTTATTACAAACCTCAGCGAGTTACGAGTACGCGAGTCATTGTCAACAAAGGAGGAGGAGGAATAGAAGTAGGAGGAGTAGGAGGAGTAGGAGGAGTAGGAGGAGAGAATGAAGAGGACGAAGAAGAGCAGGAGGAGGGGGAGTAGGTGAAACAGGAATGAAAGGAGGTTGAGAGGGAGGCGAAGGAGGAGTTGACTTTGTAAAGCCCCACGGGCACTTTATCGTGGCGTCTTACTGCCTTTTACATAATATACATGAATACGCGCGCTCACACACATACACACTCATATGTATATATATACGTTGTCTCTCCCGCGGCGATAAGTTTCATAAACACGTAGTTTTATACGCGATAAAACGAAGGTCGAGTAGTAGTTAATCTTGCAATTTTTTTTTCAACAAAATTATTTGATAGTAACTACGAACAAGTGGGTGCGAACTAATACGTATGCGTGAATAAAACCAAGCGAAGTTTGCGCGAAACATTTTGATTCGACGCTGTGTCACTACATATCATGTTATTGGGACAGTTTCACGGTGAGATTTACACGCGTACAAATTTTATTAATATGCGTTATTTCGATGGCATACATGACATATGTTATATGTGTATGTATGTGTATGTTACATGTAATATTCCAACACTGTTTCATGTTAAATCACTTTTCTATAATTAGTCTTTTCGTTTAGTTAGAATTTGTGGAAAAATATAAAATACAAGGTAAATCCAAAACAAATCTTTTTGATTAACGATTGATTGACATATTAACACATTTCATAGATCCGTTTGTCTTGTTGAAATATTTTCAAAATAAAAGAAAAAAAATAAATAAATAAAAAAAAAACAATCCTAGGAACAAGTACCATTTCTATAATGACTTTCTATGTGATCATAATTGAAACCAAGTGAGAATGTGTAAATGCAAGTGTGAAATTTTACAAGTTGTACCTTATCAATTATGATACATTAGGGTAGTACGAGAAAGACGTTGGTTGGATAATGAAAGATAATTGGATGGAAATTGCTGTGTTGGATCATCGTAATGGAGTATCCTTGAAGGTCAGTCTAGTCCTAAGAGATTCTCAAATCTCCGATCAACCGTGAACGTTTGTTTAGGTGAATCCTTTCATTGCTTCGCGATGTTACTCTCTCTCTCTCTCTCTCTCTCTCTCTCTCTCTCTCTCTCTCTCTCTCTTTTTCTCACTCACTCCTTTCTGCCTCTTGCTCCTCTCTGCTCCTTCTTAGGTAGTCTCGTCTTCGTTTCCTCTACTCGAGTGGCCAACCAAGCGGTCGACGTGTAAGGCTTCGTCGTCGAGGCACATTCAACAGGTATCTACACGACCGATGAGTTCGTGCAACCTTCCCTTCTCTCCTTTCCCTTCCTTCCCTTTCTCACTCTTTGACGCTTTCTCTCTCTCTCTCTCTCTTTTTCGTTCACTCTCCCTCTTTCACCCTCTCTCTCTCTCTTTTTATCTCTTTCTCGTTCACTCTTCCTCTTCCTCTCCCTTCTTCTGTCTGTCTTTGTCTCTCTCCTCTCTCTTTCTCTCTCTCTTTTCGATCAACCCTCTCTTCAGGCTCCATAGCATACTCCCCCACTCAAACAGACCAGCACTGATCCGCGCTCTCGGTCCAAGGACGCTTGCGTCGGCAAGGTAGACATCGCTCTTTCGAATTGAACCAACCGTTTCTCGGCAGTATGCCGTCGACCGTCGTAGGTGTTCGGTCTATTCGTCGACGGTATTCACGGTCCGATATTTTTCTCTTAACTTATTGTGATATAAGAATTTTAAAAAGTGAACAAAGACATATATATATATATATAATAAATTCGTTGTCTGCTTTGATAGAGTTAGTAGTCAACGGAGGAAAGAAAGAAAATTGTTGGAGTAAGGTGTGTGTGTGACAGAGAGAGAGAGAGAGAGAGAGAGAGAGAGAGAGAGAGAGAGAGAGAGAGAGAGAGAGGGAGGGAGAGGGAGAGAGAGAGAGAGAGGAGGTTAAAGAGATAAAAAGATAAAAGAAAAAAGAGGTTGCTTCGGTTCCCGCGGATCACATCCCAAATTTTGTGCTGTATCCTATGAGGATATCAATTTATTTGCTTGGAGAGATTTTTCGGTAAGAGAAAACAAAACTTCCTTCTCGATTCCTTCTTCCTTTTCTTCTTTTTTTGTTTTCTTTTTCCAACTTCGTAATCCGATTGGCTTGGAATAACTAACTGGTAATAAATCTCATGGTATTTCCGATAAAAAAGTAAGTGTTAGAAAGTAGTATTGAAGAATGGATCTTTACTTTCATTTTCGTTAGAATGAAAGTATGTTCTATGGAAAGGGAAGTTAGATATCGTCGACCGTTGTTACCATGTATGCTAATCTATGTACGCAGAAAGAATATGATATATTGTAAAACAATTTTTTTCACGTCCGATTTATAGTAAAGTCAAGAAGTTCTCAAAGTGGTTCATTAAAATTGAACAGACGACGACAAATTTCGGCCGAAGAAGGAAACTTTGATACATTAATGCATCGAATGCGAACTTGGAGTATCACTTTATTTGCTTTCGTTAAGTGTGCACGGTGAATTTTGATTTAGTCTATGCGTTGCGGCATCGTCTCTCTTGATTGGCTTCTTTGTTGTTGGCGAACGTGCTCCCGCGCTTTTGTCGAAGTATATTGACAGTGTAAGAGGTGTATGTGCGTGTTTGGTTCAGAGAAAAATTTTGTCTGTTTTTTTATTCGATTTAATTATCTCCATCCTTAAGTTCTCATGATTGTATTTTACAAGTTTTTTCCTTCTTCTTCTTTTTTTTTACGCGAAAGCAGAAATTTATAAAATATATTACAACGTAACATGGACATCATCATCGCGTTTCTATGATAAAAATAGAAAAAGACGAGACAGATCGAAAAGTTTACGGACGAAATGTCGCACTAATTAAAAAGAGTTGATAATTCCAAATGAAACGTTCGTTTTTTATTTTTTCTTTTTTCACTTCTTTTCTTTTTTTCCTTGAAGTTCCGACGTTTTTATTTACAAATTTTCTTCGGATTTTCACGATACAACTCGGCAGTCTTAACGTGATTAATTTATAACGAAGCAAAGTTCGTATATAAAGTGCTTTAAACTCGATCGCGACTTAGACGGGAATTAGAATTCCAATGATGGCACACTGGGAAATATATATATGTATATATACTTACGAAGATAGTTTAGTGTTAGTGAGTTACGAGGGAAAATCGTTCGAGATTAATGATAAGTGGTTGACGCGTGGGATCCATGGAAATGAAATTTTGGACGATATGTCGAAGAATTCGATCGTGTTATTCGAAATAGATCGATCAGAGATTGTGCTGTAATGTCGTCACCCGTTTATGCGCGTATATAATTGAAAAAAGTTAAGAAATATCAAAAAAAAAGAAGATACTTGTTTCAAAAATTTCTCTCTCTCTCTCTCTCTCTCTATACTCTACTATCTCTCACAAAAATCTTCTTTTAAAAATTCTTCTTTTTTCTTTCTTTTTTTTTATTCGTTCGACTCTCGATCGAATATCGATTCGATGAGTATAAAGAGTCCTCTTGGTTCTCGAGATATTTTGTTAAGTTGCCTCGCATGGAACTGATTTTCGAAGGGAGCTATTTTTCTTTTCACAAAATTCACTCAACCGCGGCATGGATAATCGATCAACGGTCACGTATTCGATCGCACGTGCTACGAAATAATTACGTCTGCCTCGAAAAATCGAATTCTTCTTGGTTTACGATGCGCGGACCTCGGTTAGTAGTCAGTCGAATGCGTGCCTTGACCTAAAGAGATTCTTTTCGTTTGGTATTACTTTGTCGACTTTCTTTTGAGCCACGAAGGATCCTTGCTTCTCTCTTATCTGTGTCCTCCTTTTCGTTTCATTCGATCGTTATAAATGTGTGTGTGTGTGTGTGTCGGGTATGAATTACATTTTTAAAACAATGTCACTAGCTTTCTCAAAACCCATGATCGCAGCAAAATTCCGTAAAAATCAATAAGACGTGCTAAAGGACTTTCTGTATAAAAACTAAGAATGATCGATAAATTAGGCATACTTATGAATTAATCATTGATATAACATAAATCACAAACACACACTAATGAGAACTTTAGCAAATAGTTCGAAAGGAGTATGTAAGTAAATTTCGATGAATAATTTATTAATATATGCAATTTTTGAAAACTACACAATTTTTGCAAATTTAAACGATGGCCTTGTACTATTATATATATCTGTATATATATATATATATATATATATATATATATATCTATATAATAGTATATTATAAATATATATAATATACTATTATATGTATAACACCGCCTACTCTATCCTCATTTTATCCAACATGCCGAAAGTTTGTACATTGCGGCACTTCATACGAAACAGAGCAGAAGTCTGTCTTCTTATATAAGGAAATTCTGCAATTCTCTCATTCCAAATTCTTCCTCACGTTGTCTTGCTTCTATTTTCCTTTCTTTACTTTATTTCGCGCATGATCCTCTCCAGTATCGATATTTTTTTTCTTACATCGATCACGTATTTTCGTACGTTAAATTGATTATCATAACAACATTTCTGTTCATTATATCTTATTAATTTTTTTTTTCTTGGCAAGGCAACGACGTGTTTATTACATTTCGAATTAATCTTTAAAATTTGAATATAATCCGTTAGCTGCATGCATATCTCTCTAATTTTATTGCATATTTTCATATCACAAACCGAACGATTTTGAATTCGTACCGTGATTTTCCTCGTTCATTGTTTATATTTCGACGAAAATCATTGAGAATAATTTAATTTATTTTTTTGTATCTCGATCAAATATTTTAGAGTAACAACGATTACGATTATTTACATCTTTTATTTATTATTTGATTGTCGATCGTGTTTAATATCTCTCATAATGTTTGATTAATTATAAAATCAATTGAATATCAAAAAGGAAGAATAAAAACAAAAAGGAAAGATAAATTTGAAGTATAAAAATTATATATAATAGATTTTGTCTTTTTTTTTAATAATCTTTGTCTTTAAAGATCTTATTTCGTTTAAAATGGAACGAAAAGAATTTGCGAGAAAGTTTACGAACGAGTGAAGAGAAACATGAAGTAGATTGAACAAAATCCTTTACGAAAGGACGTTCCGTAGAATTCGACGTAAAATTTAAGTCCGCTTATGCTTAAAATCTTATTAAAGCTTCTCTCGCGAGGTATCGTGCCCGCGTTGATACTTAACGATTTAATTCCCACGACGATGCTTTTGTTATATGCCGTTAAATTCGTCTCTACGTTATCTGTAAGATTGCGCCATAGAAAAGTTTAAGATTCTCGGCTGAGAAATGGCAATGGTGATACATTCAGGAAAGCAAACATTTCCTTACGAAATATCTTTATAAGGGTATTGCAATCCGTGCTAAATGTGCAGAAAAAACGAATCAATTACTTTTTTCTTCAGTAATGTAAGAATAAATAACTTGACTGACAAGTAATGTCTGAATTTTTAGTATATTTTTATATAGAAAAGGGCAATATAATATAATACAGTTTTTATGTATTATATAATAGTATAATATAGTAGTATTGAATATATATAGCAAAATTAAATTATTTAATAATTTATTGGAAATTGCATTATTTTAACATATAATTTGTTTTAATTGTCATTATTATTATTATTATTATTATTATTATTATTATTATTATTAATAAAAAAATGTAATTTTCTTTTTTTGAGTAAAAAAATACTAACAAATTCAATCACTTATCAATTATTACAATATTACAGTTGTAGCATTGCTAAGTTAGCATTAGCATTCAATTATTTCAAAATAATCAATTTTATTGAAAATTTCGACATTGTTTATTAATATAATATAAGTTTCAGTAAAAATATAAGAAATGTCAATTACTTATTAGCATTCGACATAACTTATTACCCAATCCACTTTATCTATATATATATATATATATATATATATATATATATATATATATATATATATATATATATATATATATATACATATTGACGAAGAAAGTCTGTTGATTGGTTAATTATTAATAATTATCCTTATACTTAATAAGGTTGGCCAATTAGAAGTAAGATTTAGATCGAATCAAGGAAGATACAAATTTACGACATAATTGAGAGTTAATTATTCCGGAAAACTAAACGAATTGCAAACTCATCTTTCCACTCTGACATTCGTCTTCCTTTCTTTTAGTTTTTCTTTGTTCTGATTCGCTCATGGTTATTCGGATTTGAATAATCGTGCTTCTTATTAAAAGGACGACCCGTTTCGAAGGTAAGGTCGACCAGTTTTTACCAATACGATTTTACTCCACGAAGATATTTTTCAATGAGTGAGGGAGAGAGAGAGAGAGAGAGAGAGAGAGAGAGAGAGAGAGAGAGAGAGAGAGAGAGAGAGAGAGAGAGAAAATTACGGTCAAATATGTGTTCGCGTGTGTGTCCGTGGCGGGATGTGTGTATAAGAGAGAGCGAGAAGGGGGGAGAGAATGTATGTGTATACACAAATATATTTACGTGGATATGTATTTACACACACTTGTTATTAAGCACTTGCTGAAAGATTACCATATCGCGAAACTCGCTATTATTCGAATTATTATTACGTATCTAAATACGAGTATATATGTACAATGTACATACACATACGCTCAAACATTTACACACGCATACATGGATAAATAATTCTTTTAAAAGAAAAATATTAATAATCGATAGTATTTTTTATTGTTTTTTTGTTCAGTAAAGTAATTTAAGGTACTATTCTTCCTACAAATTATAGGATCTAATTCATATTTATAACAAACATTGTACGTTTATGTACATATGTACGTAGGGTAAACCTATGATTTGAATTCACACAATGTTTTCATATAATATTCCTTTCAATCGGTATTGGTAGTTTTTCTCTTTTCTTTTTTTTTTTTACAACTAATTCATTTTAATTCAGGTAGGTTAGATGTGCGCAGTAACATAGTAAATTTACTTGGTATTTTAAAGGAAAAAAAATTAGAAAAAAAGAATCAAAACAAATCGTTCTTATACATCGCAAATGTTAAAATCGAATTTTATCTGTGTGCGACGTTCTTTGTTGAAACAAGAAATACATACATACATATATACATATATGATAGATAAATACATGATTTTGACGTTGCGTTGATTGTTTATTCGTTTCTAATCTTGAGCTCATTTTTCACTCCCATTTTTTTTTCTTTCTTTCCTTCTTTCTTTTATTAGTTCCTTTTTCTTGTCCAACGTTCGACATTACATGGATTTAACCTAGCCTTCGAGCAGTCAGTAAGCGGTGAACTTTCACAGAGATCGGTCGACATTACGGTACTCCTTTGTTCCTTGATCTTTGGCCTTCATCTTGATCCTTCGAATAGGTAATCCGATTTACAAGTTGACTCTTTGGTACATATATATATATATATATATATATATATATATATATATATATATATATATATAATTTCATAGAGTTTGGAATCTAATAAGATCATTAACTAAATTGAAGAGATATAACAATATCGTTGTAGTAATATAAACAATAGCGAAAACGATTGATTTAACAACTTGTAGAAAGATTATTTTACGAATTTATAAAAATGTTTAGAATCTTTTTCGATTAGTAAATGCAGTTATTTTTTTTGTTTTCTTTCTATAAATATTTTTTAATTATATTCGTAGTTAATATATTGAGTGTATAAAATCCGACTTGTTTTTATTTCACGAAGTTATTATTGTTTATTGCAAGGCGAAGGCCGACAGTTAAGAAGAGAACGGTATAAAGAATCTTGCGCGCGCGTGTGTGTGTGTGTGTGTGAGAGAGAGAGAGAGAGAGAGAGAGAGAGAGAGAGAGAGAGAGAGAGAGAGAGAGAGAGAGAGAGAATAGGAATAGAGGTCTACGAGAAAGAGGGAGGTTGTGGTCGAGGATGAGGAAAGTAACGTTACGCATAATGAGACATCCGCTAATATTATCCCTATTAATAAAATGTAACCCTGTAATATCTGCATGAGAATGGCTAGCGGGACAACTTTGTGGAAGGATTTATAGTGTAGGAATTGCGAGAAAGAATGGTTAGAGGAGGTTAGACCAGACAGCAAGAAGGTGATAAATGCACTTATTCTTCTATCCTTTCTTTTTTCTTTTTCTTTCCTTTTCTCCCTTTTTTTCATTTTCTTTTCTCTTTCTTCATGCATTTTTTTCTTTTTTTTTTTTTAGAGAAATACCTGCTTGAATACTGCGACGTTGGTTACGAGTTACGATAGTAAAGGGCTTTAATTCAATTTCAAAGCGTTTATCTTTCTCGGTACCTACAATTTACATAGTTTAGGAAAGACCGTTGACGTTTATTTTCATAAGAAAAAAAAAATATATATATATATTTATATATCTTCATTGATCTTTAAATTAATATAATTATAATATAGTCTATATTATTTTATCTTTCTCTTTATTCGTTTCTTTTTCTTCTTCTTCTTCGTCTTCTTTTTCTTCTTATTAGTAGTAAAAATTAAAAATTTTAAGTTAGTAGTTAGAGATAGAAATCCTAATAGCTTGTTAAAAAGTGAAACAGTAATATCCTTTTGTAACATTAGCTGAGTTAATGTTTCTTTTCTTCGACGTGAATATGCTTAAACTCACTGTTGATACTCCAGGAAAAGATTTGATTTAATCATTTATTATATTAATACGATTATCGAGTTCTCCTTACGACTTTCAAACTTGCAATTCCGTTTCCTTTTTTGAGCAATTGTTTCAGTAATTGATCGAAGAATAAATTTAATCAGTGA
>OU426860.1:693180-708180 GCA_911387685.1 Dolichovespula media
AAGGAAAGGAAAGGAAGGGAAAGGAAAGAAAAAAAAAATATCTCCCGCCACCCGCTGAGATTTCTGAACGTTCTTGTAAGCCTCTTTTTATATAAAACTTTCTTCTTTCTCTTTTTCTCTCTCTCTCTCTCTCTTCCTTTTTTTCTACTCTTCGCGGAATCATGAGTAACGAGCGTCCCTGTCGCATCGATTAATCGTATATGAGGCCGAATAAATCACCAGATCTGTCTCTTTCTCTTTGCGCTATCACCAAAAGAGAGAAAAAGAGAGAGGAGAGAGGAGAGAGAGAGAGAGAGGAGAGAGAGAGAGAGAGAGAGAGAGAGAGAGAGAGAGATGAAATTTGAGCGACGTGTAATTGTCATCGCGCACTTTTAGTAGAGATTTTGTGTGATCGAATACAAGTTAGAGAGTAGAGTGGGATAGAGATAGACGACGAATAGATGGGATCGAGGGAGTGGAGTGAGAGAGAGGAAGACAAATACCGTACAGAGAGGGAAAGGGAAAGAGAAAGAGAGAGAGAGAGAGAGAAAGAGAGAGAGAGAGAGAGAGAGAGAAAGAGAGAGAGTAGATTGGCGTAGAATTTTGAACGATTTATTCGTATTTCATAGCTCGGTTCGAATTAATTTCCGCTGAGAAAACCGTGGTGCTGATGGTTGCCATAACGTTTCTCTCAAAATGATAAATCGTTTTTAATAATGGCAAATCAATTAACAAATAATACCGAAAGGAGAACGAATTTTTTCATCGTTCAAATGTGAAAACTTGAAATTTCATTGAAAGAGGAGGATCATGCTCGAAGATATTATACATATTACGTGTGTATGTATGTATGCATGCATGGGGCGGGAGGAAGGATAGGAAGGATATATCTTTACTCTTCCGGTATGCTTTTTCTCGAAAGATTTTCCTTCTGACGAATTTTCGACAAGCTTATCAAAAAAGGAAGGCGGCATTTAATCCGACTTGTGAATATGCAAAGACCTCCCTTCCCGATCCGCTCCCCTTCCACTCTCGACCCCCACACCCTTCTATGTGCAGCCGACGTTCTAAATCCTTTGGAAAATCTTCTGATCTCGAATTATCGTATTACACTAGAGAAAAGGAAACGACAAAGGTAATTTTGAGCTAATTCGTTTGATCTCGTGTAGGTATCTTTTCTTTTTTTTCTATTTTTTTTATTCTTTTCATCATACAGACGTAACAAATTGTGTATATGTATGTACGGTGATGTGGCGAAATGACAAGGACGTAATTGAGAGACATTTTCGATAGAACGAACGATTTGCTCGTTCTATTAAATATTTCAAGCGGAAATGAAGGACCCCAATCAGTTCGTTCAATCAAAATGTCTCCTTTTTCTTTCTTTTTTTTTTTTTTTAGCAATAAACGAATGTCACTATATATAAATGTAATTTAAAATATATATCATTTTAAAATGTTTACAACATTCTAAATGATTGCGAAGCTTTCGATAAAAATTCAAAACATTTTTGAAATACATTTGACACACCAGCTTCATCTAAATCGTTATTATTACTTAGCAGAAAAAATTTTACGTACGAACATACGTATCCGAATAGAACCGTATATTTAAGAAACGTGTCATGACTTTTATAGAATTGCAAACGAACATGAAACATTTCGTTTCTGTCAGCAATTATTATGCGATCGAATACCTTTTCTTTTACTTCTTTTTTTATTCGCGATAATTTACATGAATTACATATACATACCTATGTACGTAAGATACTTGTGAAGATCACTTTTAGAAAAAGCAAAAAAAAAAAAAATAAGAAAGAAAAAAAGTTAATGCGGGAGAAAGAATGGGGCTAAATTCGAAGAGTGTGGGGGCGTAAAACATTTTTTACGGGTATCAAGTGTTTCATCAACAGAGAAAGAGAGAGAGAGAGAGAGAGAGAGAGAGAGAGAGAGAAAGATAGGAAGTGAAAGAGGAGTGAGGGTAGCCGAGATACATCTTCGTCAAAGTCAGGTCAAAAGCGTGAACCAAAGAGTGACGTGCTTGCAGAGTCGCTGATATTTTTCCCTTCAACTCTTCTCATCGCATAACGCGTTCATAGGTGCAGAAATCTTTTTTCTTTATCTTTTATTCCCTCTCCTATCTCTCTATCTCTCTCTTTCTTTCTCTCTCTCTCCCTCTTCCTTTCTTTCTCTTTTTCCTTCTCTCTCTCTCTCTCTCTCTCCCCCTCTCTCTCTTTCTCTCCCCCTTCCTTTCTCTCTCTTTTTACTTCTCTTTCTCTCTCTCTCTCTCTCTCTCTCTCTCTCTCTCTCTCTCTTTCTATCTAACACATATTCCAGCGCGTTGCGCACGTTCGATTTCCATTTAAAATATAAAGCGGCATCGCGTGAAAAATTAAATACAGCTTTCGCCATACCAAACGTGGGAAGAAGGGTGATTAATGGATTCGATTCGTTGAACCGAGGCAGGCCGTACAACGAAAAAGGATAGACCAATAGAAGCGGATAATGCAGAGATAGAGAGTGAGAGAGAGACGGGCCAAGATAGGAAAGAGAAAAGCGTGGAGGAAAACGTGGAAGAAGTGGAAAGTGTTCGAGTGAGACAGAGACAGAAACTGAAACAGAGAGGAGAGAGAGAGAGAGAGAGAGAGAGAGAGAGGGTGAGGGTGAGGGTGAGGGTGAGTGAGAGAGAGAGAGAGAGTGAACGAAAAGAGTGAGCTCGAAAAGTGGTGATCGGAGGGAAGAGGAAGAGTAGGTTGGAAAGGAGTGAAGAGAGAAACCGAGGATTTTATTTCCGAAAGTGTGGAGAGCCCTGCAGAGACGGAGGACCAACAACCATGACGGAGGGCGGACTCAATGTTGGTGTAAGTCAGAAACGATTTCTTAGTTTCTCCTTCTCTTTTTTCATTCCTTTTCTTTTTTCCTTTCTCTTCTTCTATGCCCTTTCCTTCCCTTTATTTCCACCCCTTCTCTCTCTTATACTCTCACGCTTTCTCTCTCTCTCTCTCTCTCTCCTTCTCTCTCTCTCTCTCTCTCTCCTTCTCTCTCTCTCTCTCTCTCACTCTCTCTTTCTTTATTTTGTCTCTTTCTCTTTCTTTTTTCTCATTCTTTCTCGTTCTTTCCCTTTTGTTCACACCATGTAACGAAGCGTACTATACCGCCCTGGTCAGGATCCTTCATCAGTGCGAATTCCTACCGATCGATTTTTAAGAGAAAACCTTCCTCCCTTTTTCGAATCTTTTCGCGAAGAACATTTTTCGTCTTGCGGCCTCCTTTCGTATAATCTCTTTTCCTCACCATCCTTCTCCAGTTTATTTTTCTTTCTTCTTTTTTTTCTTTTTTCTTCTTCTTTTTTTTACCCCCTCACGTTCCCATCTCCCTCGCGCACGATCTCGCATCGAGCTTACTTCACTTCCTTCTCCGTTTCCGTCTACAAACAGCTTCCTTCTACTTTTCCTTTCTTTTTCTCCTCTTTCTTTCTTCTGTTTTTCTTTTTTTTCTTTTCTCTTTTTTTTTTATCCATCCTCACGGATGTCCTATCCAATGATTAAACGATGTTATCTCATCTTCGAATTGTTTTCACATCGATTTTCAGTGGAGGATATCGTGGAGGATTTCTCTTGACTTAATTACATTTCCTTTTTTTTCTCCCTCTCTCTTTGTTTCCTTCGCTTCTCTTTTTTTTTTGGTTTTTAACGACGTTTTTTTACTTCTCGCGTTTACAAATGTTTTCGCAAGGAAAAGAATTTGATATGTTTATATGTTTTTTTTTTTTTGCAGATTTATTCCTGATATTTAAATATTACAGATATATTCCAGATTTTTTAAACACACATACACACAGATTTGTATTTTCGTTTTTCTCACTCAAATTGCATACATTTTTTTCACGGTAAATTTTTATTTAACAATTAATTTATGATAATAGCAAGTATTATTAAATTTGATTTGTAATCGTTCGTTCGTGTTTCATTCAAGAAACTTGTTTTGATTTACACGATACACAATCTTCGTAGGAACTATCATAAAAACGAATTTCCCTATCAACGATAAATATGAGTACAATTGGATAGCGTGCTGTAATCGTAAATACTGCGTAAATTCTTGGAATCGTGGTTGTCCCGTTTAAACGTGGTACGCTCAAATGAGGCCGGTCCATTGGATAGTTGGGCAGCGTTAATCGTGTAATTTGCATGTACTTGGATGATGTCATTCGAGTGACGCTCGACATAATTTTAGTGGCGCACGAACGTTAACGGTTAAAAGCTCGATTATCTATGCTTGGTCTATGAATACTCATATTTTTTACAATAGGATAAGTTAAATCATAACTTTTTTAATTATTCATTCTAGTTCTTATTTTTTTTCTCCTTTCCTTCCTTCTGTTTTTCTTCATTTTCTTCTTTCTCTTCTTCTTCTTCTTTTTTTTATCTATATCGGTCACAAAAACACACAACAAAATATTACAGAAAATAATATTATCGAGAATGACGACGAAGAAGATTCTTTTTCGTTACACGTGAATGAGCATTTAAAGTAGGAGAGGTCGTTGCATAAAGAAAAAAAAAAAAAAGAAAGAAAAACAGAGAGAAAGAAAGAAAGGAAGAAAACGAAAACAAATAAACATGGAGAAAAAGATAGAAAAAAATGAAATAGGGAAATGCATAAAAGCGTGTCGCGTTCGTGTGAGAGCGTGATCGCTTGTAAAAATTGTACGGCGTCGAAAAGTGGAGGAAGAAAGACGTGAAAGAATTGATATCGAAAGTGAAAGTTGAGCGAGCAACAACAAAGTGTGTCAGTCACGTTTCGAAGTACGCTTATATGCATACGAATACATACACAGATTGGATACGAAGGTAAGGTGTTGATAGGAGTTAGGTAAAATTTGTGACGATAAATAGGAGGAAAGGTCTGTTTTAACGTGTTACGATTATAAAAGAGTAATAATAGTAGTAATATCAAGAAAATTTTATTCGAGTATCTGATTATCCTATTTCATATAGGACGTATAGTCATCCTTCTATTTATATTTTTTTTATACGATTGAATTTTGTTAAAAAATAATCAAACGAACGTCGATCATTGCATATTACAGATTATCTTTTTATTTCTTTGAAAGTTTGTTTAATTATTACTATGTACAATTATTATATGACGATAGCAGAAGTTATATAATTTCGATCGATTATTTTCTTTTCTTTCATTTTTTGTTTGTCTTTTTTTTTGTTGCGTTCATCATACGAATCGTCAAAGATAATTATTTGAATAATACAGTCAAAATTATTTGATCGAATTTGTAGAAGATTCAACATTACGATACAATGTTGTACTCGGTAGAGGTTGCTCCTTCGTGTTCCATGAATTTATCAGAAGCACTTGCTAGGTTGAATCCTCGGGCGAACCCTTCGTCCAGGAATTACGAGAGGAACGCGGACGTTGAACGTAATTCGTGGAAAGTTTCGTAACGCGGGTTTCGTCGCGTTGCGGACCGAGCTCAACGTCTTCTCTACCTTCTTCGTTCGAATAATATATATACATAATATATTATATATAATATATATAATATATATATTATATATAATATATATAATATATATAATATATATATATAATATATATAATATATATATATATATATATATATATATATATATATATATATAACAAAGACATAGCAAATGGGTATAATAGAGAAACATGTGCGAGTTAGCCGTACTAGAGAGCTAGCTAGTTAATCAAGAAGGGTGTAGTCAAGAACGTTCATATATATGTAAGAACTAGTTAAGTTGGCATTCAACTTATTGTTGGATCAACGTACTTACTTTGTCGATGATGCATGTGATATTTCGTGAAATTGACGATCCGAGAAATTAGTATGCTTTTGACAGGCTTCTCTTTAAGATTATCGATCTCATGGCATCTCTCTCTCTCTCTCTCTCTCTCTTTCTCTCTCTCTCTCTCTCTCTCTCTTTAACTCTCTCTATCTCTCTGCTTATCTTCTAATCTTGAAGTTAGTTAGTAGCAGCGTCTAACACTAACAACGTTTCTCAATTCGAATTAAAGGTTTGCGTTACATTATTTCAACGATGGATTTGATATGATACCCCCGCTTATCGAATCGTGAAAAGTAGAAATAATTTTTAATGGATATTCAAAACTTTCTCGTTTAATCGTATCTTGCGAGTTTTCGAGATTATTGCGATAATCGTTGTATCATTGAAATAATATACAGTTACTTCGATCTGCCAGGTTCTTTAAAATTGTATTTATATTGTTATAATTTGAGTCGCAGTAATCATTATAAGCAGATGTATTGAGAAACACTGGTACATGAAGTACTACTCGATACAATTTGTAATTGTGCATGTTTGTTTTGTAAAAAATTATCTCTTTTTTTCGATGTATGTGTTCATGCAAGATTTAGAAAGAATTTTTATAAATAAACAATTATTTACTATTCAATTTATTAAGCGTCTTTTCTTAATACGTTGAGATTCACAATATTCGTTTCTTTCGTATTAGCCATAAAAAATATGTTTATTCGTTTTACATTAATTTTTTTTTCTTTAAAGTTAAAAATATAGGAGCTATTGTTGTAATATGAAAACGATTTCGAAGCTATTATATTAAAAAAAAAAAAGCAAAAAACAAAAAAACGAAAAAAAACGAGTATTTATGATTACGCACGTTTCGATTAGTTTGCTCTGTAAAATGCGTTTTAATGAATTAAAAAGAAAAAAGAAATGAAAAGAAAAGCAAAAAAAAATCATAAATTGGATCGATCCATTCGTTTATATTTTTGTTCCCTTTTTATTCGTCGTATAATTTATATTATTTTTATAAACAATTATTTGAACGTTTTGAAAGGATTCGTTACTCTTTTCACCCTACGATGCGTGAAAAGGCAATGTCCATTTAACGAAGGGTGAAGGGCATATTATTTCATCGCGCTTTGAAAAAGCTTTTAGTTCCGGACGATGTGTGTATCGACGATCGAGGTAGCAAACTGTATACAAACATCACTCGTACTTTTAACGAGCAGCGAGAATGTACGTATTTCGAAAACGTGCTTCTCAAAAATGTAACGTGACTGCGAAGACAAATTACTTGAAAGCGATACATTTTTCGTGGGAAAAGATTTACGAGCTTTTCACAAATTTTTTCTTTCTTCTTTTTTTTTCCGAACGAAATTTGTCTTCGATTCAAAAGAATTTTTAACGCTCGATTTTAAAGTAAAGAAAAAAAGTAAAATTTTTTAATTGCAGACGAATAAATTGCAAATGATGAAAAAAATATTGTTGCACGATTCGTGCAACCGTTTTATATGTCGTTAGATAATTATTAATTAATTAGTTTAATTAATAGAATCGAACGTCGTTGACTCGAAAGATATTTCGAAAGGGAATATTATTTTGATATCGTATCGTTCGTTCGTATGAATGAGAACGTTCGTATGAATATCGAAGCGTATGAATGAAATGATGAAATTTATCTATTTCGCTTCTACTTTTCATTGTGAGTATGTTAACGATCGTTATTACGAGTTCGCAATTAGCCGTATAACGGCTATCCGACGGGGGTGTTGTTTTATTATTGTCGCATAAATAAAGGAACAATTAAATGGGAATCATTCGTGATAACAATTCGTTTGCTCTCTCTCTCTCTCTCTCTGGCATTAACAGATTGATATATTTTCTCATTGCACCCCATTTCAATGCTTGCAGTTTTGCATATAAAATGCATTTTTATTTACCAGTTGTATGATCGACGTATAAAGTAAATTTATTATTCACGATAATTATTATGATATGTCATTTATTAAAACGAACAAAAAGAAAAAGAGGAAAAAGGAGATGAAAAAGGAAAAGATATCTTTTTGTAAAGATTTATTTGTAATAATATGAAAGATCATGAGATTAAGAAAACATTGAACGATTGTTCATGAAACAAACATTCATTTATTTTATTTTTGTTTATAATATTGTTATTGTTTATTATATTATATATTTTTGTTTATAATATTCGGGAAAATGTTATTTTATGCATTCTATGCATTCTATGGAAGAGGAAGGTATATCATAAAAGAAACGCGTCTAAGTTTTAATTACATTTTAATAATATTTCAAGATAACAAACATTTTGTCGATTTTATATATTCAGAATTTTACAAAGAAATTCTGTTGAAATAAATAATATAAACATAAATAAATTTATACGAATATAACAAATACATATATATAAGGTACGTATTTTTGTATCACGACGTTTGTTCATTTATCAGAAACGATAAAAGAGACGTAAAGTTAGAATATTTGTAAAGTTACATACGTATGTTCCTACAAACCCATTGCATTTATTTATGTATCGGATATATGAAACGTGGGATATAGAAACGAGTTGCAATAGAATTTACAATGCGTTCTATCGCGTAGCCATATGAAAATCGTTCTGTTCGGTTCGGTCTCAGTCTCGTAGAAATAATAGGCGATACGTAGCGTATTGCTTCTGGTAGAACACATCTCGATAGATTTATATTAAAATACGGTAATACATAAATCTCGATCGGGCATACAAAACGTATATTGCGGATGACGCATACAAATTTCCCATTTCACGCGTCATCTTCGATCCACCTTTTTGGAGGAATCCTCGTTTCCTTATGTGGAATTCTCGTTTTACATATATTCTCCATCTTCGATCGATAAGCAAACATCGTCGAATTCAATGGAAACGTTCGGCTCGATATTTCCTTGTTACATTCGAGAGAACGAGCTTAAAGTTGGAATCGTTCTGCACTGTTTCTTTAAATAGGGTTACAAAAATAATTCAGCGGATAATTCTCTAAGATAAAAGTTAAATATATTGTTTTGTTGATTCCCGGCCAACTACGATCGCCAAATACTTGCGTATTCGTAACATTTTCTTCATTTCGTAATATTTATTCGTAGGAATGAGAAATAGAGAGAGAGAGAGAGAGAGAGAGAGAGAGAGGGAGAGGGAGAGAGAGAAGAATTAATCACAGATTTATAGATTCTTTGACAATGAGGAAAGATTTTTCTTGAAAACAAAGTGAAAACTTCTTTATTCGAGATCAGAAAGATTTCAATGTTATTAAAGGAATGCTTCTTGCAAATTTGAAGCGTCTTGAATAAAAGGAAGCTGAAGTATCGGTTTATTCTAATCTAGGAAAGTGCTCGGCAACCTCTGGAACGATTTAAAATGGCACGTAGTAGTATTTGAGAAAGAAAGAGTACCAACTAGAGATAGAGAGATGGAAGTAACGTGGTTTCATGGAAAATGCTGCGATTCCAAATTCTTCAAATTTATCTGCGGATTATAAATATATGCAAGGACGATTTGCGCGAGCTCGTACCGAGTATTACAGTATCTTCTTACTCTTTCCTTTTTTCTGTTTTTCTTTTTCTTTTTAGTATAATATCAGAGAAATTAAATCGAAAACAAACGAATGAAGGAAAAGTAATTTTAAAAATTATTTAATCCAATTACGAGTCTAATTAATATCTTTCATTTTGCTCATTCGATGGTTAAATTAATATAAATTATTAACGAATATAATTTACGTTACGTACATTTACACATACACACACACACAGAGAGAAAGAGAGAGAGAGAGAGAGAGAGAGAGAGAGAGAGAGAGAGAGAGAGAGAGAGAGAGAGAGAGAGAGAGAGAGAGATCGTTTGAACTGACAAATATATATGTATATACAAATTCGATTATATTATTCATCATTATATTGTAACATCAATGATTGATTTATAAAGATACGTAATACAGACAGTTAGATAGATTAAACATATATATATATATATATTGTTATATATATATTATATATATGTATATTGTTTATATTGGGAACGATAGGTAACGAAGGGTTAAACGTAAAGGCAAAGAGAAAGTTTAATATTCATGAGATGGGATTTCGTTGTAACTACGATAAGATCGTTAGGGAAAGTTATTCGATGTAACGCACCGCAGGACATCCTGATCGAACAAAGATCGTATAACGCGTAACGTGACTTGGAATGGTTGATAAGGAGCGGGGAGGGGGGAGAAGATAAGAGTAGGGGAAGGGTCGGGAGGAGAAAAATAAGAGAAAAAAAAATTTTACAAAGATAAAGATCGTCGTTGCCGTGTATGGTGAACTTAGAGGAACCAAAACATTTCGTTAAGTATGGCGAACTAACTTGCTTTTCGTTAATGGAATTAACAAAGAAGATAGAGCAAAGTGATTCTGGGGGCTTGAAAAGTTCGAACTATTGAATGAAGAGAAAGAGAGACAGAGACAGAGAAGGTGGTGAACTTCATCGTTCGTACAGTTCGAAAACTTTCGAGTTTCTGGCACGGTAAAAGAATAGGGAGATAGAGATAGAGCTAGAGATAGATATACAGAGAGAGAGAGAGAGAGAGAGAGAGAGAGAGAGAGAGAGAGAGAGAAAGGAAAGGGTTAAAGGAAAAGAGAGGGGATTGCTTGCAGTTAACGACAAATCTCGTGAACTTCTAAGACTCTCTCACGATGCACTTTCTTTTATGCCGTAGAAGACTATCTGGTTTTGTCGACTTTTCATCGCATTCACGAGTTTCGGATAGTTACTCGCTTCCTTGAGAAAATTGTCGGGTGAAAGTGGCACGCGCGTTGCATTAAATGATCTTGAAGAATGATTTGAAAGTTTCATTCGAATTAACACGTCGATACCGATGAAGAATACGTTGGATTGACTTATGCCAGCGTTCGCTATTGTGAAACGTTTTCGTTTTCAAATCCAAGACGGTTCTTTTTATATTTTCTTTCTTTTTTACTTCATTTTTTTACGTTTCTACAGCTTCCTTTAAATATTATTTACGCGTTTGATTTATAAGCATGATTTATTGTTTTAATTAGTTATTATATATTTTCAACGCATAAATATATACATTATTTTCTTCTTTTTTTTATTTACATTTTATCAAGATTCATTGCGTCCAGTCGAGAATACTCAATTATTAAATTCGATGTCGCAGTGATTCTCATTGGAGCACATCCATCAATTAATTTGTTGAGCTTATCGTTCGTTTGAATTACAAAACGGTTCGCAAACCTTCCGTTCCCATTAGAGGGGTTAAATTGTTCGTTTTAAATTGTTGATGAGTCGAAAGACTTCAAAAATTAACTTTGCAAATGTGCAACGAATAATTTATGAAATTATTATCGATTTTAAGCTTCGTGATTTTCCGAAATATCTGTCGATATTATGTCGATATATACATATATATATATATATATATATATATATATATATATATATATATATATGTATATGTATATATCATATGTTTATATATCGGCAAACGCGCGCGTGTTTGTTCGTAATATTGGAGAAATTATGAATATGACAATGTCTCGTAATTTCTAGCTTAAATCGATAAAATGTGTCTCGTTTAAGCGCATTTAATTTACATATGTTGTATTTGTACATCATATGGCTGTTACACGTTATTCATTAAAATATATAGAAAATCATCTGTTCCCGTTGGAAATTTATCGATCCTCGAATATTTTTTTTACGATCTTTACGTCGTTCCATCTAATTCGATCTATCAAACTAACTAGAAATGCGCATGTATACTTTGTTTATGAATCAAATTGAGAGTAAATATTGATAGACCCAGAGAGAAAATAGATTATATCACATTTATCGTAATTGGATTCTCACATCAACAAACAAGACGATAGTAATTGCAAAATGCGAATAAAATTCTTATTGACGTGACGGTGCTCGGTTAAAAATTCATTTTCTTCCTACCAATGGTAAAGAGTCTTACAATTAATAAAAGTTTGGCAATTTAAACATTATGGAATTGATTATTTGATATGAAAATGTCGGTGTATGATATAAAAGAAAAGTAAAAAATTAAAAATAAAGATAAAAAATACAAAATAAAACAGAAAATAACGCACGAACGAATAAAAAAATATATCCGAATTAAATGAATTCGAATTTGCTAGTAGCACGCATCTAAGTGCCTACATACTCACACATATACATAGACGTATTCAATGCATTAAAAATCAAACGAAGCGAAAAGTATATACGTATTCGATGAATAATATTAATTCTTTAATGGAAGTGCAAATAAGGGAATATAAGTATGCATGCATACACGTAATCCGTGTGTGTAAACTTTTAAAATTAATTGAACTAATAATTAATGATATTTAAATTAATTGAACAAATAATAAATGTTCATCAGCATTTCGGCAAGTAATTATAAAATCTAGTAGACCTAATAATAATAGGATACTTGTTGATAATAAATTAGTATTTGTGTAATCAAACGGTTTTATTAATACCAAGTTAAATGTTTAAATCTGTCTGGCATACTCTTTAATATTATATAATCGGTAAATCTACATATTAGAACTCTGATCGGCGATCCCGTATCCCTTTTACGTGAGTCGACTTTGAAATTTCATGTTTTTCAATTAAACAATGACTTATCGCCATTCCCGATAGAATACAGAAAATCATATATTTATGTATGTGTCTCTGTGTGAAAATAATCCGATTAACGTTATCTTCGTTGTTTTTGTTTTTATTTTTGCTCTTCTAGAATTCACGAGCTTCATAAATAATGGAATGAAAATAATGGAGGCATAATTTGTAAATACATAACCGATGAATTTAATTTAATGTTGATATCCTAACCCCTATCGCGAAACAAAAAAATAATAAAATAGATGAAAAAAAGCAAACAAAAAATACGAAAAAGAAAAAAGATCGTGAGAGACGAAGAGAAATTTTTTATCGAATATAAACTTCGTAACCGATATGCCGATCGTGGAATTTATCAGATTATCTGTGTCGTCGTTATTGGTAGCTTTAACCGATTGCGAAAAAAATAATGACAAGCGAATGGATAAAAGATAATCGATGCGTTGCAATATATGCATATCGTTGGTAGTATCCCTTTATCGATCTCTTGATAATATCTATATATACATACATACATATATACATATATATTATATATACACATACATATGTTCATACGTATGTATATATATGTATATTTTATTTTGTTAATTTTTTTCTTTCTTTCTAGGAGATAGAGAAGAATAAAAAAAGCGTTACGGTAGTATACACAAAGCCCACTTTATTTCCGCGATCGTAGCAGGGAAAAAATGGCGCTCATGCTATGTAGTTTTTTTGATAGTTTATTTGATCCTTCAACGAGCAACGCGACTTCAAAACGATACCTTCGGGCGTAATCTTTAGGCAATCTCTCGAAATCCTGTAATCGGGTAGTATATACCTACGTATCTTTGTGTGTGTGTGTGTGTGTGTGTGCGCGCGCGTGCATATATAATTACACATATATGTACATATCTATGTATATAGATATATGTAGTATACTTTTTCCAAACAACTCTTTTTTTCTAACTCCTCTAGGTAAATTTGTCGGTGTCCTTTTTCTACTTTTTCTTATTTTTCCTTTTTCTATTTCTATTCTCTCTACAGTAGATATTACCGTGAATAATTATGTGAATGTAAAGCCAGAATTAACAGTACATGTTTGTCTGTGAAAATCTAATTAGGAAGTTCTCCCTTTGACGTTCGAAAGCCAAAGGGATGCTAACTTTGTTAATCACGATCCGTATTTTATCGATGAACGATATTTATTCTCATAGAAATAAATAATGAAATATTCGATTAAAAATATCAAATATTTTCTTTATGTTCTGGCGAATCTTGATAATTAAAGAAAAAAAAAGAAAAGAAAAACATTCCTTTTGTTCTTCGACGATCACTCGTGATTATAAAGTATTACCATTATATTCATATTAATAGATTATTTTTGTTTAAATAAAAATGAAACTAGTAAAACGAGTAAAATTCTTTTTAATTTTAGATAATTGTTTTCTAAAATATGGAAAACAGTTTATAAGCGGATACGCAGAAACAAACGAGTATATAAATTATGAAACATTTTATAGTTATAATGTACAGCAGTCATTTTTCTTCCTTTTTTTTTCTTTTTAATTTCTTCTCATCACGTTCTATTTTCGGAAAGAATTTTATTTTTATAAAAATAAAGGGGGTAACATAATAAGAAGAAATTTTATCGGAATCGTTCGGGCATGTTCGAGCTTACGAAATTAAACGGAAGTTTAAAACGACATTTAATGTGCAATTTTCCATGGGAGTCCAAGCGGGTGTCTTGCACGCTTGCGAATTTTAGAACAAAATGGTACGCTCGTGTGTCATGAACTAACCCACAAACGTTCTATTATCATTCGTGAAGAGGGTTTTCAGGACGTTACGGTAAGGGTCACGTTCAGAACGCGTCGCAGTGGTCAGCCATATCGAAACGTTTCACGAATCCTAATTAGGAAACTACCCTTTTCGTTACGTTGCTCATACGGACTCTCTTTTAAATTTGAAAACGACTTGTTAGTGCTGATTTTCCTTTTTCGTTTTTTTTTGTTTTCTTTTTTTCCAATTTTATTCATCTCTCGGATCGACAAAGGAACTATTAGATATTTTTACGTGTAAAATAGTTGAAATCTGATGTATCGACATTTTATTTCATTTCTGATGACATTCATCGTAATAATAGTGATTAAAAAGAATCGATGTGATTAAAGAGAAAATGTTTTTAAGATGTTATTTCGTAAAATCATTCAAATTTGATATATCAATATTTCATTCCATTTATTGTACGTTCATCGTAAATAATACTATTAGGTATTAGATATTAAAAATAAAGAAAAATTGTCTATGATGTTATTTGTTAAAGTATTTCAAATTTGATACGTCTATATTTTATTGTATTTATGGTGTGCAATATATATATATATATATATATATATATATATTGCAATATATATATATATATATATATATATATATATATATATATACATATATATGCGCACACACGTACGCACGTACACACACACTCTCTTTTCTTCTGCATACGATAATAAGATAAAAGATGAAAAATTATATTATTGCTTATCGTCG
>OU426860.1:710680-813180 GCA_911387685.1 Dolichovespula media
TTGTTCCATTACCTAGACTACTTTACTCAGCTCGGTATAAACCGACAGATAATTATCATCGAATTTACGAAGGTTCCCGAACGACGCACAGTGTATAATTTTCACAATTTAGGAGGACAGAATTAAAAAAAAAAAATACAAATAATAAAAAATACATTACCTATATAACTTATTAATTTTGATGAAATTATTGATCTATATATTTTAATGAAATTGTTAAATTGCGATAAAAAAGAAAAAATTTCTTCTATTTTTCTCTACGTCATATTAAATCTTATTAAAATATATTAAATTCGACTTCGAAGTCATTTTCAAAAAAAAAAAAAAAAAAAGAAATAAAATAAAATAAAGTAAAGAAACGAAATTTAATCGTCGTTTCGGAAATGTTAAATTACAAAAATTATGCATCGTACAATGCGTGAAATAAATGAGAACGTCGACAGAGGCAAATGCTTTTTTAAGAATTATTACTAGATATTTTTTTTTTTCTCTTTATAACTTATTTAATAATTTAGACTATATTATTCTGCATAAATATTAGATGGTCACAGTAACCATATTTACTTAATTTATATGTAACTACTATTTTTTTCTTTTTATGGGAAATATGAACGTTATTAGATAGTTTTTGTTTATTGATTGCATGAAATTATTCATGCACAGGTTATTATTATTATTATTATTATTATTATTATTATTATTATTATTATTATTATTATTTCAAATAGTTGTAATTATCGTAAAATTTATGTATACTTTCTTTTGATTAAAGGTTTAAAAATGAATGATACATTTAATGTTAACATGTTTTTTACGTTGTTTTTGTGTGTTGTACACACACACACACACACACACCGTACGAGGAAATTTTCTTTTCTCCTTTTCTCTTTTCTTTCTTTTTTTTTTTTATTAATGAAAAGGAAAGTAGTAAAAAAAGACAAATTTTTTGAAAGAAAAAAGAGAAAAATTAATGAAAGTCGGTGCACGCGTGGATCTTGGAAAATTTGTTGGAGCACGAAAAATGCGAGGATGTTTCTGTTTTCTTCAATTTTTTTTCTCCCCCTTTCTCCTTTGTTACTGCCTCGCGAGGAAATTAGTTCGAGACAAAGAAAACGTAAGTGTACGAAGTTCTTTCCCTTTTCCCTCTCTTTTTTCCTCCGTCCTGCCCCGGCCCGTCCCTTAACATCTCCCCTTTCTTTTTTCATTTTCTTTACATTAAAGTCTACACAGAGAATAGAGAGGTAACGTATTTGGTTTTTTGCTTTCTTTATTAATGATCAGGAAAATAAAATTAATAAACTTGATGTAGCCAATTACAATTAAGAAACTCGTTTACTTAAAAACGTCAAGTTATTGTCCATGCTTGAAATATAATTTTCTTTCTTTTATAAACGATGGCTATAGGGTTTAATGAAAGTACGATAATAATAGGTGTTTACTACGTAAGTGAGAGAGATTGGAATATCAGCGCCAATTTAGTAACAGGCGATTAAATATCCTTCTAGAATTCATTGTATTAGATAACAACGAATGTTCTGAAGGATAAATTTAATTCCTGAATGGAAATGAGTTTTTTTTTTTTGAATTGGTCGTTCTATATATCTTATATATATATATATATATATATATATATATATATATATATATATTTAAATATATATTTACAGATTTAATAATATTTATTTAAACCGAACTTAACGTATCCAAAATTAATATAAACAGAATTTAATATACCTATTTATCTATTCGTTCTATCTATGATACTTATTATATCTATAGGGAGAAGGTACTTTGACTTGGTATTTGAACAATAGTAACTGCTCTCGTATATGTAGAGATATATCCTTTATAACGTATCATCATCCGTAATTGTAGAAACTAGCAGAAAATCGTGGAGATTATTGTGCCGTAGGAGAGTAGTTCAAGAAAAAGCCTTGCGAATCTCTGCTTCTATGTAAGATGAAAGTAAGAAAGAAAGTAAGAGAGAAGGAAGGAAGAAAGAAGGAAGGAAGGAAGGAAGGAAAGAAAGAAAGAGAGAAAAGAAATGATAAAAGGAAAAAAATGAAAGAAGGTAGGAAGGAAAGGAAAGAATCCTGAGCGTCCTCAAGCGGTATAGCGGATAAAGAGCCCGCTGGAAAATGTTTCCGGAGGTTGGGCAAAGACAAAGAAAATAAAATGTCTTCGGGCGGTAAATTTTCAAGAATAACGTATGTGTAGTAGTGTGCTATGGAGGTGCGTAGCTCCGTAGACGAATAAGGAATCTAAAGTACACAGTACTGCATATGTAGAGAGGATGAAGAAGGTTCGGTATCACAAGAAGGAACAGCTATAGAGAGGTTGTTGGTAGGCTACCAAAGAAAAAGAGAGAAAAAGAGAGAAAAAGAGAGATAGAGAGAGAGGGGGAAGAGCTTGCAATAGAGCCTGCAAAACAGAATCGAGGCCTAGTAGCCTGCTGGTGTTAGTAGTAGTAGTAGTAGTAGTAGTGGTAGTAGTATTAGTGTAGTTGTTTCTATTTGCGAGGGCTTCAGGCCGTGTGCCTCTTATGAATAGCAAATGAAACGGGAATGAAACACAACCTTCATGCGTTACGCTGAGGTTTTCCGAGAGTGTGCATGCGCACAAATTTACGATCAACCGAACGCATCAAATACGCTATCCGAGAAACGTATGTGTCTTTATGTGAGAAAGAGAGATATAGAGAGTATGACAGAGTGTGTTGAGAGCGAGGGGGGAAAGGGAGAGAGAGAGGGAGAGGGAGAGAGAGGAAGAGAGAAAGTAGAGGTAACTGTGGGCCGATGCATTAAACTTTGACTGCTCGGCTTTACGCTCTGCTGCGCTTTCCAAGCATGTTTCGTAATCCACCGTACGACGGCATTCATTCTTGAGCTTTTCTTTCCTTTGTCACTTGATCACTTCTATTTACGAATTTTTTAAAAGGTTGAAAAATCGAAGAACGATTGTTCCTCGTGAATAGAAATAGATTCAAGGAGGGAAGATATATATATATATATATATATATATATATATATATTCGTGAAAAACCTATTTTGTGTATTAAGTACTTAGATTATCGTTATGGATTTCTTTTGGTCCTTTGTGTTCTTCCCTCTTTCTCTCTCTTTTTTGTTCGTTTTTTTATCTTTTTCTTGTTCATTACTCGAGATCTTATGAGATAGTACGAAAGATTGTTTAAAAAATATAGAAAGAGAAAGAAAAAGAAAAAGAATAAGAAAATGGGAGGGTTGGAACGATAGGGGTCGTAGGGAAGCTTCATCCAAGGTTTACAAAGAAGAAGGTGTAATATTATGCAAAGCAGATAAATAACCTTTGAGTATGTTTACGAGCGATAGTAAATAATCTTTCATCGTAAAGTTGTTGATCGTATATCTGTCACGAGTAACGAAATAAATAGAAACGGATATAAGCGAATGCTGTTTAGTTTTTCTTTCCTTTTTTTTAATTTTCATTCAATTATCTTTATTATTATTATTTTTTCTTTTTTTTCCCTTTATTTGATATCTCCTTTCTTCTTCTCGCCGAATGAAATTTCATATCGAACGCCGCGTATAATTCTTAAGGCGCCATAGAGACGTTCACGTATCCGAAGAGCATCGTTCTCTTAGAAAGCGAAGATGTCGGGTGAAGAAGGGGAAATACATAAGTGGGGCGGGGACGGGAGGGAAGGGGAAGAAAAAGAGAAAGGAGAAAGGTAAGAATCGAACGGGACTCCAAGAGGCTGTCTGAGAGAGGATAAAGCTATAGGAAGGAAGGAAGGGTATCAAGGAAGGATGGTTAGGTAATGGTAGTGGTGGTATTATTGGTATGGTTAGAGTGATAGTTGGTAGTAGTAGTAGAGTAGTAGTAGTGTAGTGGTAGTGGTAGTTCTCGATATCTCGAAATCCTTAGAGCGTATCACCGAGGAATTCATCGATCTACTCATTTCTTGAAGGCGTCGTAGTAATATCTTCTTGCACCTTTCACTCGAACTTTACCCTTTCCTCTCATTCCTTTATAGTAGAAAACGAGAGAAGGTATTTCTTTGAGCTTATCTCATCCGTGGATAGCCGTCACGAATTTCACTTTCAATTCTACGGCATTCCCACTCAAATCATCGTCCGCGAGAGTAAGAATCGAATTGGCAGGGAGTCAAAGCTCAGTCAGAGCTCGTGGATATGACTCGTTTGTGCGGAATAGAACGGTGGACTGCTGTTTGGCCGAAGTAAAAGGGTTGAAAGGGATCGACTGTCATCTCTTCGTGAACTTTTTCTTATTTCTTTTTTTCCTTATTCTTTTTATTTTTTTTTTTTTATATATTGTTTCTATTTATTTTCTCTTTCTTTTCCTCTTTTTTTTATTCTTTTTTTTTTATTCTTTATTTCCTTTGCTCTCTTCGGTTTTGCCCCACTTTTTTGTCTAGTAGGTATTACCTAACAGAGTAAACATAATCAGCTTATCTGTGTAGAATTTAACATACGATATACATACATATACATATATATATATCTTTCTCTTTCTCGATAATCTCCCCTTGATTGATCTAAATTTTTATTTTACGACGTCTTTTGTCTCTCTTCTCTCTCTCTCTTGGATACAAACATCACCCAAGAGAATAAAATCCACTATGCTCGATAACCTCGATAAGATCATATACATTGTAAAACCTAGACTGGCTTTTATCCCGTATAAAGTTTTCAAAAGTTTCGAATAGTTTCGTTCACTTCTTTGAATACGGAAGACTATTTTAATCGCTCGTCCTCTTTTGACTCGTTACTTCTTCTAATCCTGAAAATTTAACCGATCCATCAGCATCGTAAATTCAAACTTGGAAACTATTCTTTCATTGGAGAAGTTGGACATTATTGGGGGGACGATCGAAAAAAATAAGTTGGCGAAAATGAAAATGATAATTTCATGTGACGAAAAATTTGCATATTTCATAATTGGATATATCAAATATGATAATATTTTAAATTAAACTTCGTCTTCGTTAAACTATAACACGGCACATTGTTTCTGTTCTCGTCTCGTTTATATATATATATTGGATGATTGCATAAGTTCATGCCCGATTTTCATAGATGGCATTAAATTACTGCATGGCGGAGTTCTACGGTTTTTGTGTGGTAATTTTATCATTTTTGCGTCAGACATTGATGAGATAAGTCTATTTGTGCTTAAGAGAAATCATTAAAAATGGAGAACGAAAAGGTGCATTTGCGGCATGTAATACTATATGAATTTCGGAAAGGCATTAGTGTTGGGATTGTACGAAAAATGACATTGTGCATGCCTTAGTGGAAAGAAACCCAAGGATTACAACTGAGGATATTGCTGAGAGGCTGAACATCAATAATTCAACCACTTTTCGTCATTTAAAACAGCTTGGATACATTTCCAAGTTTGATACGTGGGTGCTGCATCTCCTGACTGAAAGGAATAAGCTAAACCGCATGACTGTGGTTCCTTCTCAACAAAAAAGAGCCTTTTTTAGATAGAATGGTAACAGGCGATGAAAAGTGGATTCTCTACAGAAATGTACAGCGAAAGAGGACATGGAAAACTGCAGCTGAAGGAGCAGAACCCGTAGCAAAGGCTGGCTTGCATCCGATGAAGATGTTGCTGTGTGTTGGTGGGATCGCAAGGGAATTATTTAATTTGAGCTGCTCCGACGCGGCAAAATAATCACGGCGGACAAGTACTGTAAGCAACTAACTAGACTCGCTGCAGCTATTCTAGAAAAATGTCCGATTTTGGCCAATCGAAAAGGCGTAATTTTCACCACAACAATGCTAGGCCACACGTCGCTCAATAGACGCTGCGAAAACTGCAAGAGTTGCAATGGGGAAATTCTGCAGCACCCGCCAGATTTGTATCTGTTTTGGTCTTTGCAGAATAGTTTATATGGCAAAAATCTCAATTCCGAGGAAGCTGTCGAAAATCACTTTACAAACTTTTTTCAAGAAAAACCAAGTTCTTTCTTCAAAAATGGAATCGACAAGCTTATAGATCGTTGAAAAACTATTCTAGAAAAGAATGGAAACTATATAATTGATTAATAAAAGTATTATCTGTAAGATATGATCTACTGAAGTTTATATTTAAATCGGGCACGAACTTATGCGATCATCCAATATATATATACGTCGAATCAACGTAGTCATCAAGAACTCATTTTTTTTTCTTATCAATCAGTCTATCAACTGTTATCTCGATAGATTCAACTTTTATCCTCTTTGGTATCTGTTTAACGTTATTGTCCTTTACGAATCGTTTTCCGAATTCAAAACTGACAAAAATCCATGGCCAGTGTGGAACGAACGCAACGTAAAAAGCTTTGCGAGTAAGAATTGACTTGGCAGTGACTCAAATACCCAGGCGCCTGGTTTCTTCTTCTTTCTTATTCTCTTTTCCTCTCTCTCTCTCTCTCTCTCTCTCTCTCTCTCTCTCTCTCTTTCTTTTTTTCTCTCTCTGTTTTTCTTTTTTAGTCTGTGAGCTTGCGCCAAATATTTGAGTCCATTTGAACTTTAGTCGAGAAGACACATTAGAGATTACACAGTAGTAAAGAGGTTCACTGAATTCATATTTTTTTAACGTTACTCCATTTTCGAAATTTTCACGCCCGATCAGTTGAACATTCTCTTCGATCGTAACGTGAAAGAGAGAGAGAGAGAGAGAGAGAGAGAGAGAGAGAGAGAGAGAGAGAGAGAGAGAGAGAGAGAGAACTATTCAGAAGAGGTTTTGTATTCCTGCCAAGTCTCTTGAGCTTGAGAGTTAAAGTTACGACGATATCGGTACGGAAATTATGCACTCCTTGCGTTTTACAGCTAGCTCGTTGGGATGGAAATTTCGCGCGTCGAGTTTAACGCGAAATGGACGTCTAGAGATTTTGATAAAGAGAAAGATATGGAGGTCGAACTTCGACCATAATCTCACGTCTTGTTGATTTTTAGCGACGTTCTTATTTTTTTTCTTTTTTTTCCTTCACCTAGATTTTACCAATCAAGAAAAAAAAAAGAAGATTTGCCGTTTTAGGACGTCCGTCCTATAACAATAATTCAATCTATCTTAAATCACAGAAAAATTTCCGTCAGCTTGACTAAACGATTCGGTTTTTTTTATTTTTTTTATTTTTTTCATCGTAAGATGACTTTGAAAACCGCGTAATACCGAAATCACGACTTTATGGATTTTCGAATGTCTCGTCTTTCGTAAGGTTTACGAGCTTCAATTGGATCGTAAGGGAAGCACGTTTCTCGGCAATTCGGGGACGTGCCCTGCCTCCGGACGATTCAAAGTATCAACTGTAGGGCACGTCGATGAGAATCCTTGAGAAAATTCACTTAGGCACGAAGGTTTCAGTCTTCCTTTATATGTATAAAAGAATTTAGAAATCTCACGTAATTCCATTGATTACTTTGTATTTTTCCGAATGATTAGTATTCTTTAATCGTAATGCCAGCAACTCCAACGTTTCATTTATTTATTTTTTTTATTTTTAATTATACACATACGATTTATACAATGGAAATGGATCGTAAAAAAGTAACAATTAGATACAATGGATGAATCATTTGTCTTTTTAATTTATTACATTATATGTTTATTTGTATAACTTAATTTATTATATGTACACACACGAGGAAAGTGCCTATATTGAACTATTTTTTTCTTTGCTTCCTTTATTTTAGGCAGCTGTCCAATTTCAGCAACCTTTTGCTATAATAATAATAAATAATATAAATGCTTGTAAATAATATATATATATATATATATATATATATATATGTCTGTGTGTATTAACAATTGAAAGTATTAGTAAAAACGTATATATACATATGTATTTACAATCGGAAGTATTTTCGAACGAAATTATAGTTCGTAATCGCAAATGACCTCGTCCTCGTTTCGTCAAAAAGAAATAGACGAATTGGAAGTAACGGGGGATGGAAGCATTTCAGGCCATCATTTCGACACATATTTTCGTTAGTAAAAGCTTTGGATTTACGTAAGCGGAGGAGATATCGTTAGCAGGCCGCTTCGTTGATCCCGCTTGATTTACGGCATTAAAGCGATAAGTTCAGTCGGTGTAAAGTTTCCCGTTTATACAACTAGACCTAGAGAAAGAGAGAGAGAGAGAGAGAGAGAGAGAGAGAGAGAGAGAGAGGAAGATAGAATACTGGTAATTTTTCCGTCAAAATGATAACCAGTTCGTTACCAGTTGGCATTCTGAAATGAAGGAACAAAAGGAAACGTAATGAAATGTGTAAGGAATAACACTTGATCCGATAATACCATAATAGATACGATATGAAATAAAAAAGGGTCGGATATAACGCGCGATATTTAAAGATTTTATTTGTCAGATATAATCAGATCAAAAATCAGTCAGAAATATTCGTTTGAAATTTCGTTAAAAGTAATAAAAAAAAAAAAAGAAAAGAAATTCTTATTTATCTTCAAAAATATATCCAATATGGCGAATGGATAGAAGTAGAGAAAGATCGTTGGTAGGATGAAATATTTTTAAATGGGTTGTAACGAATCGTTCCTAGGGAAGGAAGGAAGTGGCAGTGAGATTAAAGTAACGATAGGAGAATTCCGTGAAGAGAAAGTAAAATGGTTAGGACGAGCGATGAGGGAAAGAGCTAGAGGATGGGAGGATGGGAGGAAAGGAGGAAGGATGGAAGGAAGGAAGGAAAAGAGGGACGTTAACTAGAGAAACGAGCGTTCGGATTTGTACGAGGTCTACGTTATGGTCGACTTTTGATAGAGATCAAATCGAAGATCGTTTCTAGGAATATCAATCGACTACAAATACATTCGAGTTTCTATCTTATTCTTATTCCAATATCGAACTGATACGTCTTCTTTTCGCGTAATTGCTGCGTACATACATACATACTCCTGGGTTCGTTTCAAGGAAAATTCTTAAATCTTTAAGTCATAGGTATACGACGAAGAATTTATGGATCGTTCGTGATCATTTTTCCTTTTTTTCTTTTTTCTTTTCTCTCTCTCCTCTTGTTTTTCTTTGCCTTTTCTCTCTTTTTTCTTTGACTGGCTGGTTTAATTCTGAATTTTCGGAATCGGATCGATAAATTATTTCAAATAATATTACATATCGTCGGAACGACTATGACATAGGAAACCTTTGAAGTCCCCTACGTTAAAAGGGTCGTAGAGTCAACAAAACGTTAGTCAATATCCTTTTTTTTTTTTGAAGGGTTGACGTTGTATGACAAATTTTTTTCCTTTTTTTTTTTTCGTTAAAAAAAAATGACGAATAAACCACGTGTAGCAATATTGCATAGCCTATATTTTTGTTAGCGAAAGATTACTAATGACGTGTAATTAAAAAAAAAAAGAGAAAAGAAAAATAAAGGGTTGAGTTTTAAAACTCTTACTCACGTTATTAATTTTCTTTAATTTCTATCATTAAATTTAAACCATGAAATTGGCATGGGGATTATTATATACGTTTACGATGTTCTTCGAATCGGTTTCTCGAAGGAATAAGTACTTACGTATACCTACGTAACACGTAAAACCGTGTATACGTTGATTCAAGCTTTCGAACAACTCGAATTCATCCCATAGGAATTGATGACATTGGATGCTTTGAAAACTTTATCCATTCTTCGGGATCTTCGTCAAAGTTCAAGGATTATTAACGTTAGCAAGAATCGGTCGGTGGTAAAACGACGAGTAGGAACACAAAACCGCAAAAGAGTCATAACTCGGAAGAGCTACGAGAGAAAGGTATCAAACATTTTTTGAACTTTTATCGCAACTTATAACTCGATTTTACTAAAGATAGAAATAACGAAAGTATCGTGTATAATGTGATCTCTCTCTCTCTCTCTCTCTCCCTCTCCCTCTCTTCCTCTTTTTCTTTCTTTCTTCCTTCTTCCTTCGTGATACTTAATTTATCTATAACAGAAATTGTATAATCTAAGAGAAAGATAAAAATCGGTTAAATTTTGGACAACGAGCGTGAAAAAGGTTATATAAAAGCATTAAGAATGATTAAATCTACAAAGGAATGGCGACGATCCTTTTCTTTGATATAGAGAGTGAGAAAAGAGAGAGAGAGAGAGAGAGAGAGAGAGAGAGAGAGAGAGAGAGAGAAGGTGAGAAAGATGCGAGGAAATAAAAAAGAGAGAATTGAAGAAGAAGAGGAGGAAGAAGAAGAAGAAGAAGAAGAAGAAGAAGAAAGAGAAAAACAGAACGAACAAAAAGAAAATAAAGAAAGAAGAAAGCGTAAAAAGGAAAACGTGACGGATGTAAGCGTAGAGAAACGAGCGATAAATTTGTTATAAGCTTGCCGACGGTGAAGAGGTAATGTGGACGTCGTTGGTTTATAAAGGCCCAGAGTATCGTATTTTCTTTCTTTCTTCTACTCTTTTTATCTCCCTTTCTCTCTCTCTCTCTCTCTCTTTCTCTCTTTCTCTCTTTGTCTTTATATCTCTCTATCTCTTTTTTTCTTTTGGCTCAGCTTTTACTTATTCGTTCTTCTCGTTTGCCGCAAGCATAGCCTTTCTTTAAACTTTTTTGTCTCTCTTTCTCTCTCCTCTCTCTCTCTCTCTCTCTCTCTCTCTCTCGCGCGCGCTCGCGCTTTATCTTTATCTCTATCTATGCTCTCATTCTCATTCTCATTCTCTTCCTTTCTTCTTCTTTCTCACCCCCACCCCTTCCTTTTTTCTCTCTTTCTCCCTTCTTCCTTTTTCCTTACGCCCATGAGGATTTGCGATAGAAGAGGGTAGAGATTCTACACGAGTCCTCTTCTCTTTTCTTCTCTTCTCTTCTCTTCTCTTCTGTTTTTTTCTGTTCTTTTCTCTATCTATCCTCCTCTCGAGTAGGTGCAAAGCGGCCTCCTTCAGAGTCGGAAAATCGACGACGATAAATACTCGACGGCGTCCGCCTCCATTGTTGCTTCGCTTCTCATCAAACAATAGGCGAGGATAACCGTTGCGCCTCGTAAAGGTGCTGATGTGTTTGAGAAAGGGGAACAGAACGTAGAGGTTTGGTAAGTGGGTGGGGAAGTTAAGTTAAAGTGAGAAGGAAAGAATATCGACGGGCACTTTTTTCCTTCGAAACTACGAATCGAGAATTATTCATAACCGTATCGATGATTATATTACCATGACATCACCGATACACCATATCACTGGTCAATACCATCACGAACGAAAACTAATTTCCGAGAATCTTCGTTTGATACAGATATGGGTTCGAGTTCGATGATTCTAACTAGTTTCGAACGATTTCAATATTGTTTTAATCGTTCTTGAGGTATCGGTTTACTTGGAGAACCAAGAATAAAATATATCGTAGCTTTGGTTATTATCTGCGCAAGAAGTGTTTTCCTTTCTCTTTTCTTTTCTTTTCCTTTTTTGTCAGATAAAAATAATTACATTATGAAAATAATGTAATTACGACGATTGCTAGAATAATTATTTGGTTTATTATGGGCATAGAATGTGTCGAGAGTTTTGTACTTTTGGGGAGGGAGGAGGATCGAAACGTGGGAGGGGGGCTGACTCTTGACTTGATTTAATTAACGAACTTGAAATTAGCTTGAATAAGTAAAATAGTTAGCACCGATTTAGTTTTCATTCTTTGTCTCTCTCTGTTTCTCTCTGTTTCTCTCTCTATCTCTGTCTTTATTTTTCTCCTCCCTCTCTCTCTTTGTCTCTTTCTTCTATTCACGTTTTTTTCCATAAGAGTTAGTAATCCTACTTTGCATTTTACGACGCAACTTCGATTGTTACGCGAAATTCTTTATTTTTATATGGTTCGATATATTAGTGATTGGTTAGAATGTATTATGAACGAAATAATGCATAAATCTTATTAACGAAATGGATGATCACAAAGTCACCGATGTTTTACACCAACGCGTTCGATTTCCTCAAGCATTTTTAAATTTTATGAGAGATTTTCGAGGATTATATCTCCCTCATCATTTTCTTCCTCTTTTACTTTTTATTCTTTCTTTTTAGAGATTTTAATTAACGTAATATTAAACTATACAATATCTTTTTAATCAAGATTTCTTTTCCTGTCTTTTTTGTTCTCTTTTTCTCTTTGTTTTCTTTTTTGTTTACTTTTTGTTAATTTTTGTTTTTTTGAACGGTACGACGTCCACTATAAAATTATTTTTAAACGGACGAAGGTGTACGAATCGATTCATATACCCATCCACAGTAGTTTTGGAAATCTACTGAAAGATATCTTATATCTCCCTTAAATGCATAAGGGATTCGTGGTTTATATCGTTTCATGAGGTTTTACTGTAGTAGAGTAAGTGAAAACTACCAGTAAATACCAATTCGCTTACGGGCTAGTAAGTGATTCGTGCAAATTTGATGCTCTGTTTCTATATACTGAAGTATATAGACATAACGGTATCAGAAACACTTCACATATATACGTATATATACATAAATATATATATATATATGTATATATATATATATATGTATGTTTGTATGTATATATGTATGAATCTATATGTATGTTAATGAAACAATTTTACTTGACAAATATTTATTTCTCTCTTTTTCTTGCCATTATAAAAATAAATATTCTTTTTTATCGATTAATTCTCTGTTTCGTCGTTACGTTTTTATCGTTGAATTTTCATACTTCTCTCTTTTCTTCATCGAAAAGATAGTGCTGTGTACTACTAACTTTAGAGTTTCTTTTATCTTTTTTTCTTCTTGTTTTATTTCCCGACAGTACTGTTATTGTACCAGAATACCAACGACGATTCGCTCGTTGAAATTTTTAATGATCACACTCAGACAAGAGCACGAACTTGAGTGGATGCAAATGATGTCCCATCTACTTCCGTTTCCTTTCACTTTTTATTTCATTTTTTCTCTCTTTATCTTAGAAAGTAGAAATTGACAAATTGCTCGGACATTAATTGTACATAGAGTAATCCTTTTTTTCTCCTTTTCTTATTTCCAAAAAAGAACTTTATTATTATCTAGAACTATTTTTAATGTTTGAACTGTGTTTTTCAACTTTGATTCGAAATGTACGTAATTATCTATTAGTGTGTGTGTGCGTGCGTGGATTCGAAAATCCAATTATTTGTCGAAGACTAATTTGCCATGATTTATACCTCCGTTGCTATGGTATATCGAATGGACGATCTTCCTGATCATAGAGTACACACACACACACACACACACGCGCGCGCGCGCGCGCGTATATATATATCTATATATACGTATGTACGTACGTACAGATATATGTATATACATACATATATACATACGTACATATATACGCATATATATATATATATATATATATATATATATATGTATGTATGTATATATAAGTGTATCTCACTCTCTATCTCTCGACTCATCGAAGAGAAAGGATGAAAATGGTCCGTCTTCGGGGTTCCATCCTTGTGACAAGGTCCTTCGAGTTTCCGAATACTCGATCCCTGCGGTTTATATGGCCACGGTTTCAGAATCTCCAAGTCAATTAGTCAAGGATGTCGCTCCCGGGACATTCTCGTTGTAATGTCACTCGATATGGCGTCGGTTAGAAGTTAGGGGTAGGTGATAACATAAGGAAAAAGAAAAAAAAGCGCTCTTCCTTTTCTCCCTTCCAAAAATTTCCATTTCTTTTCTTTTCTTTTTTCTTCCTTTTATCGTTTCTTCTTTTTTCTTTCGTTTTGGGAATCACTAAGAACCGTATCACTCGGTTTCATTGAATATAAAAAACCTAACGTATTTAGATTGAAATCGTATTTAAGAGAATATATATTGGAGCTTTGCTATAATTAAATTATATTAATATACGATATGTTTTAGTTAATTAAATTTTATTGAAATAAACCAAACTTAAATAAATAAATTCGATAGAATTTTAATGGAATAAATCTCGCGTTTTACATTTTTTCTCAAACATTTCCCAACGAATTCCCGTGAGTGAAGATATTACGAGTAAGGAGGTAGAGACATTGTGAAAAATCGATTCAAATTAAGATTGGAATCAAGGGAATCATCGTGAGCATCACGTCTTCTTCCTCTCTCTCTCTCTCTCTCTCTCTCTCTCTCTCTCTCTCTCTTTCTTTTACCTCTTAAAATTTTCACCGACGTCCATCGTCAACTCGGAAGTTTTCCAAGTTAGCCGTGAATTACAAGGGCCGATTAAGTGGCCACGAATGAGAGAAAATTCAAGCATTGTTTCTCTCTCTCTCTCTCTCTCTCTCTCTCTCTCTCTCTTTCAGTGATTTGCCAGTTAAAATGAATTTCAAGTTTGACGATTTTATCATTTTATATGTTATATCTATAACGTATATCATCGTGTAGGAACATGCTCAATAATTCACGAAGCGTTTCTAAATCGGCTCTGATATCTATCGAACTGATTATAACTCGATTAATATTCACTGTTCGATAAAATAATGGCCGTTTGAACGATCAAGTATCCTTACACGCACGCAGATATCGTGGCGAAAGCTATTGGATTCTCTCTGCGATGAAACATGAAACGACAGTGATGACGGCAAATTAAATGATAGGAGAAATAATTTACAAAATGAATAAAAAAAAGAACAAAATAAAAAGAAAGGAAAAAAAAGTGGCTTGGATTATTGACTCGTAAAGAATTTTCGAGCGGCTACGGTCCGAAAATGTGGATCACATTCGTCCTCTTGGGATTATCGGCCATTTTGCGTTTATTTCAGTTATAACTAGTATCGTGATTATTACTATTATTATTATTATTATGATTATTATTATGGTTATTATATGGTAGAATATAATCGGGTTCGAACGTTTAAAAATGAATGAGTGCATCGAGGACGAAATATTCAAATATTGTTTCGTCTTTCGGATGAACGAATTCGTTTGGGTATCGATAGTTAGATGAAAATTTATAAAGAATTCAGTGAATATCTATAGATAGGTGGAAACCCATAAAGAATTCGTAATCTTCCAGTGGCTGCTTTCAGATAGCCGTGTGATAGAATTTTTGGCATAGATAGCTCCTACATATGTGTACCATCATTCATATCAGTATTTCTTCTTTTTTTTTTTTCAATAATAGAAAAGTTAGAAACGATGAGTCCATTGAGCAATTATTAGTTTGACAGAGACGAGAATATTATCTGCATTTAAATCGTTTTGAAAGATCTCGAGAAGTCACGTAATATCATACAAATGTGTGTGTGTGTGTGTGTGTGTTTTTAAGACCATATTATAGTATTGAAAAATGTACACAGTCGTTTCTTTTAAATTTCCAAAGTAAATCGTACATTTTTATGGATATATATATATATATATATATGTTTTTTTCATTTTCTTCTTCTTTGGATTTATTAAAAATATCGAGGCACATTGTTTTAGTGAGATAAGTTATAAGACTTTAAATATCGTACGAATATTTACGAAAATTATGGATATCTAATTATCGACGATTTTCTATTCTAAGTTAATAAGTAACGATCTTTCATATTACATACCTTACGAAATTATTTTCCTTATTATAAGAATATCGATCGATTATGTTTATGAAGATGTAAAATTGCATCCTTTCAGAAGTAGCATTAATTGATTCAAACGTATTTTGTATGAAAAAATAGAGATCCTGAGATGCAATCATTTATGAAATAGAAATGTTAAGGTGAAAGTTAAAGAAGGAGTTTAGTATGGTGTGTGCATGTGTGTGTATGTATATATATTATGTATATTATATATATATATATATATATATATATATATATATATATATATATATATATAATATACACATACGTACAGGTTCTTCTATGTTTCACTATCGATTTGACCGCGGAAGCGTTAATTAGAAACTCCGTTTAAGTAAAACCAAGCATGAAGTGAAACGTTCGATCTATTCCATGCTCTAAACAATCTCCTTATTATTTCTACTTCACGTTAATTCTCATGAAAATCGTCGTGTTAGAGATTTGCTATTGGGTAAAACGAGCTTAGCAACTTAATTATTTCAATGGATCTTTCGAAAACACCTTTCCTTTTTTTGGGTTCGACGACTTTATGGGTTTTCATAGAAAACAACAGTATTACAAGGGGAGGGGAGGGAAGTGTAAAGTCACATGTAATCTATGATAAGAGTACTAGTAATCAAGGTACTAGTTAATGATGGAAGCATCGATAGAGATATTAGATGGCTGCTAAGTGAAAGAGAGACGGAGAGAGAGGGAGAGAGAGAGAGAGAGAGAGAGAGAGAGAGAGAGAGAGAGAGAGAGAGAGAGAGAGAGAGAGAGAGAGAGAGAGAGAGAAGGTACCAGACGAATGTTTGCACCTGCATCTGATTGCTGAGCCTTACATAGTGACGTTGAAAGCTCTTATTGGAACTGGTGGAGCTGTTGCTATGTTTACCCATGATGTCGATATTGCTAGTTGGTACTACCAGGTTTACGAGGGTAAGCGTTTTGCGCTGGTTAATTCCGTCTATAGGTAAGCTTTGACGTAAGGGGAAGAGGGTTGATTGAATCGACAGGAAAAAAATGCTTTTGATATTGGTGAGATATAATGCTACTGTTGCTGCAAAATATTCGATAATCGTAATTACGTAGAGTTTAGCCGCGAATTGAAATTTCCTTTTACTCTTAAGGATTTCTTTTGTAGGGTATATATATATATATATATATATATATATATATCTGTATATATATGTGTATATGTATGCGAGAAAGAGCGAGCGAAAGAAATAGAGCTCGAGGGAGGAAGAGAGAGAAGGAGAAAGAGAGAGAGGAGAAGGTACCATGGTAGATCCTTGATTATTTTTATTTCAGTGCTGAATAAAAGTAAACAATTTCTTATACCTTTCTTTTCTACGGATTATAATATTTGATCGTAGAAAGCTGATAGCAAAATCGATCTAAATTTATAATATATAAATTTGTTAAAAGATATTGTTCAGGCGAGGATCAATAAAAAGTAACCGTGTAATAAGTCGAAGAACAATAACTGTAAATGTTCATTGCTAATAATCGTAAAGTTCATTCATTGTTTTATTTCGTACATAGGAATATATTTTCTTTTTAATTGTTATTTTTATTACAACAAATATTCGCAAATATTTTTTTTCCTTTTTTGTTGCATTAGCAGCAAGTAGCCTTGTACGTACATTGTTAAATTTGGACGTAATGTTTGCTCGGTATATTATTGCGTTTCATCGTTGATCAAATGACTGGTTTGTTTACATCGTTGTTTATTTTACCGGTTCAACCCAAAATACCCTTTCATTTGCGACACACAGAACCCAATTGTAGCAATGTTTCTAGTCAATATATCATTGTTGTTCAGTATACGAAACGATCGATAATCTAAAGAAATGTAACATTTCACGATGAACTATTATCAATCGTCTTCGTAAAAAGATATTTCGTATTTTATATATATATATATATATATATATATATATATATATATATATATATATATAAAATTTATTTTTATTAATAGATTTTTTAAAAGTTAAAATAATCTTATCATGATCCAATTTGTTTTCGTAGAATACATTAATAGCTTATTTTAATAGTTCGATTGGGGGAAGTTTTCTTTTTTGTTTTTCAATTAATTATGATAATGAATTCGTAAAGAATAATCTTTTAACGATCGATAGTTATTATGATAATTGCTAATATTGTATTGGCCGAATAACTTTCACTTTTCTATTAGACGAGTTATCGACGAGTCAATCAAGACCAATTTTGAACAGTGATCGTGAATATTAAACTCAAGTGGTCTTTTAACACGAATCGATACGGTTCCCTCAATTGTAATGGAAACTGAAGTTGTCTTAATAATTTTACTTGTTAGCCAAGTGAAATTGATGTTCCGTTAACGCTGATATACCTATATTTAGCTTCTCGAAGTCGATGGATGTAATTATTTGATTTAGTGGCTAGAACGTTTGAACTTACAACTGAACTGATATAATTCGAACTAAAACGTTTCAGGAAATGCTAGAAAGATCTATTATTATTATCATCACTATTACTGTTTTTGTTATATTAAATAATCACAATTGAAATTAATCATTAATATCGTTGACATTCAGTTTTTAGAAAATAGTTAAATAATTAATTAATTAATTAAATATATTTTTAATAATAATTAATACAACGTTGGTATAGATAGTTTAAAAAACATGAAATAATAATAATAATAATAATAATAATAATAATAATAATAATAATAATAAAGGAATATAGTGTCCTTTGACTTTTAGGAATAAGAAATGAAAAATTCTTTTTGGAAGAAGTTCAAACAGATTTCGTTCTATAACGCATTTCTTCGTGGTTTTTTTATGATCGAATGAAACAATCGATCGCATTACAATCATGGTGATATTTGGTTGAATGAAATGATTTATTAAAATCGATTAAATCGATTAATTTGCTGATAATTCGATCACGCAATGTGCTTAATCCACTGAAGCGGATTGAAATACTTGAGTGATTGATTGAAACGTGTACAGATATGTAGAGAATATATGTAAGTACAAGACAGGTGTATGTATGTGTACGCATGCGTGTTGCGTACGCGTGCGTTCACGGGTTAGTATGTAGTATATGATTTGATTCTTTGTACGTATTTATCGTAATATTGCGTTCGATAATCTATAGTACTAATCTGATAATATAGAGTTTTATTTTATTGTTTTGTTATAATATATTTTTACGAAAGAGAAAAAAAGGGACAACAATAATTGCTACGTTAAAGAATTGATTTTCCATATTTTACAATTAATTTCATTCGATATCACAGATATAGCAAAGCATAAAAAGACGATTGGCAAAGATTATTAAATGTAACTTCGTTGACGAGTTTAACGGAGTCATATTGATCGAAGTTCCTCATAACATTGAAATCCGTTGAATATGTCCCTACTCTTTTTTCTTTTTCCCCCTCTCTTTTAACTTCTTTCTTTTCTTTCTTGTTTCTTTTTCCTTTTTCTCGAACGTACGGATTTACTTATCTTTTATCTCGTTTTTCAACTTTACCCATTTTTTAATATCCCCTTTTGTATTGTCAGAAATTGGTCATTAATTGAAGATACAAGGAGGCGAGCGAAATAAAGGACACTTAATTCACGATTCGGTCCACTTAGTCGTTGAAAATAACAGAATATTAATATTTTGGAGCATTGTGAAATCGTCTAGATATCTATATTGTCAAATCAGTAAAATAGGTATAACATAGTAGGTAGATATCAATAAAACGAGTTATTCATTTATAAAATGTGTGTGTCTGTCTCTGTCCGTCCGTCCGTCTGTTTGTCTGTCTGTCTGTCTGTCTGTGTGTATGTATAAATGTATGTATTTATTTATTTATTGAAAAAGTAATTCAAAGATAAAAATAGAGGGATTAATATTTGTTACCATGTAAAAAAAAAAAAAGAATTTCTATATAGGGATCGTAAACGCAAGCGCGATGAACAATGAATATATCTGCGAATCTAATAGTTCGTCAGATATTCGTTTAGGTACATACATATCTCTGCGCACGTTTGGCGTTCGCCCAATCAGAAGTGGCAGAAAAAAACGATCCGATTAATAAAAGATTCGTCGGACTATAAAGCATTGAAAATTGATCGATTTGTAATTTTGTTTGATTTGCCTGTAAATTGTATTATTTATTGACGTATTAGCATTTCAAAAAAAAGTTTGGATCTTTTATTTCCCACTTTTTCATTTGTTTCTCTATTTAATTTTGTTTAGAAAAAGAAAAAACCAAAGAGAGAAAACGAAGAAAAGGAAAAGAATTAATTATAGGTTATGCAAAGATCGCTAATTTTATTATTATATAATTATTATATATAATAAAATAATTATAAATTTAATAATTATAAATTGAAATAATGATTAATAATTAAAAATAGTTTTGAATGAAATGTTGAACGATCTATGTTATTACATACATATATGTATATAATAATCATTTAACAAATTACGTAGAATAATATATTTATTGCTTGGTTACAAGATGCGAAAAAAGGAAAAAACATATATATATATATATATATCGATAATATTTTATTGATATTTCTTTTTATAGTGAAATTATCGAAGCCAACGATAATTAAAATGCAATAATGACAAACTTGGGTAATTTTAAATTTGATGCCGATTGTAATGCAGGGAATGGTGTAATACATACCGATTTCCAGTATTGTGCAACCATTATGATAACGAAATCGATATAATAGGTGTATCCAATCGTTCGCCTAATGATTGCATTATCGTGATCTACAGAGATGGACGAAAGATAGTTTGTTCTCTTGGGTTTTCGTTGAAGTTAATAATAGTAATAGTAATAATAATAATACTAATAATAATAGTATTTAAATCATCAAAATTGATATAAAAAAGAAATAAAAAAAAATACGGCCGAGAACTATGGTTTGCGAAAGTGATCTTTTTTCTTTATTTAAAATACAATTTGAAAATTTTAAATGTTCTAGAGACATCGTAATATCAATCTTGTGAATTAATGGATATTAATTACAAAATAAAAAATTTCTTTCATTCTTTTTTTTTTTATTAATAGAGGAATATACAATCAATTCTCAACGAGAATTATAAATGTTTTTGTTGACGTGATACGTTAACATGAGTTGTAAATTCAAGACGACGTTACAATGATAAGTGTAAATGAATATAAAATGGACACAATAACCAAATTAAAAATTAACTACATCTTATTCCTAGATCAGAATTGTAGAACCTTTTTAGCCTACGTACAAATTCTGAGATTTCCAGTAATTAATTTGCTAGAGATTCGAATGTTTAGCTAAACGAATGTGTAGCGTACGCTTGGTTGACAATTTCTTCCTTTATTGTAGGAATTCTTAAGTCTTTGTGGATTCTTTCATTTGTTACATACCAAGGGGCATTGCAAATATTCCGCAAGATACAAAATAAGTAATAAAAGAAAACGAAAGAAAGACAAACAATAGAAATTCGATATATATATGTGTGTGTGTGTGTCTCCTTCCTTCTGAATCAGAGACCTCGTTAAGGGATAAACTTGCAATTAGTGGTTGTACGGATAGAAAAAGATCTACGTTCTCTTTTTTTCTAATTGTTCTAATACGTATATATCTATCTTATTTCTTCTTCTTATTTTTTTTTCCTTTTTCTTGTTTTTTATCTTTTCTCTTTTCTGGACTGTCAATTATCGAAAGAATGCCAGTAATTCTTCTCGACTGGCAGAGGGAATAAATCTTAGAGGGTAGAAATCAGCCACGGACTTTAGCTCGAGAGACACTCGCCCGGTTAAAACGGTAAGAAAGTGATCATTACGTTTGGTAAAGTTTCGTTTTCTTTTATCTCCCCTTCTCTCTCTCTCTCTCTCTCTCTCTCTTTTTCGTTTCTCTCGATTCGCTATCCTTTAATTTATAATCCCGAAACATTTGACAAAATTTTTCAGATCTTATTGAGTTTATATAGTCATTATTTGATTATCTGGATAACTTTCTCAATTTTCACTATGTTATTCGGCTTTGTTCGCAATATTGTTACTTCTCGATAGTATCATTCGTATGAATATACTTCGATTCTGTAGTTCATTGTTCTCTTACGCTCTCTCTCTCTCTCTCTCTCTCTCACTCTTTTCCATCTTCCTTTCTTTCTGTTTCTTTTTTTTTCTTTTCTACACACAAACACACACACATATATATATATATATATTTGTTTTTTCATGTCTCAACTAGATCATATAAAGATAAACCGTCAAAAATTACGAGTTTCATTATATAGATGTACCTAACGATTCGATTAATTATAAACTAGAAGACAGAAGGATGTATCAAGTTGAACGTGGTATACCTATTGGAATAACTTTAAAATTGTGAATAGGTTGAGCTTAAATGTACGAAGAGACTATCCACGAAATCAAACTATCGATAACTCTTGTCAAACGTGACTCGATTCATGAAGATATTTATTGTATATATGTACATATGTATCATATACTCGTTTCTCTCTCCTCTCTCTCTCTCTTTCTCTCTTTTTTTCTCTCTCTATCTTGCTTTCTCTTTTCGATTTTGAATTATAGAACATTTGGTACACGCGTGTTGGGTGTATTCCGAGGACATATCGATAGGAATAAAACGAAGTTTACACGTGAACGTTTCGAATTTCGGTTTTAACAATAACCACTTTTGCTGCCTTCCTTTTTTATTCCATCGTGCATCGGTACTATTTTGTAGAAACGGCTTCGTTTTAGAACCCTCGTGTGCTGACGCACGAAATTTCGGTGCCGCGTTCGGTTTTGCGACCGGCAAAAGTGTTAACGCTGATACATCGCTTTCGTCGTCAAAATAATTCTTGGACAAATGCACGCCGGCAATCAAACTGATATGAGAGAACTCGCAAGAGCCATAACGAGAAAAGAATGATACAGTTCTTAGTTTATTTATGTAGTTATGTTATCTGTTAATGCTTGGCTTTTTATAATTCGATTAAAATTACTCAAGGAATTTTCGTATCATCCGAGGAATATTACGAATGGTTAAGAGATTGATAGTATTAATCGTAAGCTTATTCTTGTTTAATTTACAATTTTTTTTTGTTTAATTTACTGTCGAAAATTTTCTCCCTTTTTTTCCCTTTTTTTTTTATCGTGTTAAAGAAAAAAGAAAATAGAAAAAAAACCAAATGTTTTCTTAAGATTTCGTTTGCTGACACTTGTAAAATTCTAATCGTCCATTCCAATGAGATAATAAATTCTATTATAAGAAGTACGATTATTATAGACGTTTCAAAAAGAAACAATTTGATAAAAATCATTAGACGACATAGCAATCGGCATGAGTTCCAATCAATTGTTATGCAAATTCACGTACTGATACGTTTCGAAGTTGTCCAAAATCTCGGATTTCTATTGAGGGTTCTAACGTGAAAAGAAACATCAATTTGAGCAAAACGTTTGCTGTAAGATCGTTTGAGAACAACTCGTCTTACGATACTTTTCACGATAGCGTTTCCTTGATCTTCTTGTCTACGTGGCACATGCATTCATAGAAGATACTGGACGTCGATATATCGTCGTTGTTCGATCAGGCGAACGATAGAATGAATCTTTATTCGTCCTTGTAAACAGTGATAGTAAAGTTCCTAGAGTCTATTATCCCACTGGTGGTCGTCTTATGTTGTCCGTGAGAGAAAACCGTCCTTCCTATTTCTTTTCCTATTTATCTCTTTCAACGTTCATATCCTTCCTTTCCATTTATCTTTTTTGTACGTCGTTCAAATGTGTCCTTGAGAAAAATTCAATATAGAATAACATTGTTAATATCGCTTATGTATCCTTAAGTGGTACAGTATCGATTTTTGATCAGACAAGTCGCCGACATTAGAAATTTACGAAATACATAAATTTGATGGTCTTTCAAGATTTCATTAGTTCAACTGATAGAATTGATAGATACTTTTTTTCTCTTTTAACATAAACTAATTATTATATATTATTACTTATTATTGTATATTAATATATATTATTAGACTCTGATCGATGCAATGACACATACTAATGCTGTTATAATGCAGAAAGAACAAATAAATAAAAATAACAGCATTTTAATGTACTCATTGATATATGAGGTTTAAGTAAAACTATTTATATATACAATGAATGTTCATAAATCCGATTGAAAAGAAAAATTCGAGATAAATTTGTTTTTTTTTCTTTTTTTTTTTTTTTTTACGAAAGTATGACGATTTAGATATTGTAAAATATAAATACAGGATATACAATAAAGATTACAATTAGTTATACGATCACGTTGTCTCTTTTAATCATCTCTCTCTCTTTCTCTCCCTCCCTCTTTCCCTCTTTCTGTCAGTCGTATAAAGGGCTCTCCTGGAGTAGAATCGAAGGAGCGTATCGAATGTATCGAGAAATACGTACGAGCCCGTTGCTGGGGAATTCGGAAACGAGGATTTCGTTCAAGGAAGGCTCTTACTGTCGCAATAACGTGAAGAGCGAACGAATGAGATAAACGAGAGAGAGAGAGAGAGGAGGAGAGAGGGGAATAAATTGAGGGACAGATACACACACACACACACACGCGCGCGCGTGCATGGAAGAGTAATACATACATATATATATATATATACAATTGTTTATACTTATATACGCGTTTATTTTTCAAAATACTAAAAATGCTGGAAAAAATTCTTTTAAACGAATTTTGTATGATGTATTGAATGGTGTCAAGGAAGGTTACACCGTAGTGATGATTATATTTCACTTTACGATGATCTATGAGAGTTGTCCAATCATGGTCAAAGATATATATAGCAAAATGGTACGATGTGACTCTGACCAAATACTTTATTACTTCTTCGAAATCATCCGATATATATTTTGTACACGGTTTAACAAAATGAAAATTGTTTATAAGGGGACATTACGAGCGCATTTTCTCGAAAACTATTGGCAAAGAAACAAAAAACAAAAAAAAAAAAAGAGAAAAGAAAACCAATAGCACCATTGTAAATAGAACTAAAAGTCCTTTCAAATAATATACCACTTGAACCTAGTTTCACAGATGTAATATTTCTTAAAGGGTTCTCAACGCCGTTAAGAAGTTAGCCTCAAAATAGATGAATTTATGATAAGGACCTATCTCATCTTCAAAACAATATTGATCTGTCGGTGTTTTTCGAAATAATCAATAGATTTTATAATAATCCTCCTGTACACTTTTCGGAAACTGTATAAATATAGATATAGATGTAAATATACGTAATATAGATACATAGATAGAATATATATATATATATATATATATATATATATATATATATATATATATATATATATATACAGCTGCAATCGAAGAGAGAAAGAGATAGGGACAGAGAAGGAGAGGTAGAAATGCACGCTGGACTAAACTACATACGCGAGCTACGACGTTGTTTCCCCTACTGGAAACTTCTCGCGTATCCATCGTAGAAATGCTCGTCCTCGTTTCCTTCCTCATGAGCTTTCGTTCATTGCTGTACAGACGACGTAAGCCTTTCTGTCTCTCTCTCTCTCTCTCTCTCTCTCTTACTCTCTCTGTCATATTCACTCCGTTTCTCTTTTTGTCTCTCTTTGAACGTGCGCGCACGGCCGTCGTTTCTAACAAAAAGTGCTAACTGAAAAAAGCGGCCATCCACGGTTCGCTCTTGACAGCCTGCGGCCTGTACCACCCACATCCCTCTTTCCTCCTTTTTTCTCCTTACTCTTGTCCTCTTCCTCATAAAATGTGTCGCTGGGAATGGCACGAATTCGCGTTATTCTCGTTCTCCTCTTCTCAACCCCTTTCCCCATCTCCAACCTTCTTCGAGACTTTTATGTCTTTATCGTACTCGGTCTAAACTCTAAGCTAACTTAAGCATGCCGCGTTATGCTTCATCGTCCGACTTTACACGGATTTTTTTTTTACTTACTTCGACGATATTTCTTACCTCCTTTAATTTATTTCATATCTTTTTTTTCTTATTTCTTAAAATTTGACTTATTACGTCATCTCTCTCGCTTCTTAAAGGTTTATTGTTCGTGTATATTTTAATGTATTATGGTTTAAGTATCGACGAATATTTAAGAATATATCGAGAAATTATAACGACGCTATGATGGAAAAAGTGAATTGTGAGACTTGTAAAAATGATAATAATTTTTAATTATTAATCTTGGTAATAATATAAATTTGATTAATGTCAAAAATATATTTGCAAGTCATTTAATTTACAATTATTGCAATCCTAGGGTATTGCGTACTTACGTTTTCTTGAAGGTATTTATCGGATTAAAAGGAACTAAGTTTTGAAGTATAATTTGTTAATCCGCTCTTGTAAGATAAGCGATAAGACGAATTCTAGGCAGATGCAATCAGATTATACGAAATAGACAACAAATTCAGGGATTGTCACACCTGAGGATTTCCCGATTAGGAAACATCTGTCGTAGACTTCTCGCAAATACATATGTATAATATCTCTCTCTCTCTCGCTCTCTCGCTCTCTCTCTCTCTCTCTCTTTCTCTCTCTCTTTCTGTATGTGTATGTGCGTGTGCATCCGCGAGTGTGTTTATATATATATGCATACACACACACATATTTTCGGTGTTAACGTAATTCAGAGCATTCACCTGTTATATGTATTACATACTCATGTAGATGAAATTCAAATGTGTAATTTAACCCTTCCTTTGACATATATATATATATACATATATATATATATATATATATATATATGTATGTATGTATATATTTTGTCTTTATAAGAAATATAGTTATATAAATATTGAAATATTAATTATGTTTCATCGTACTATATAGAGATGAGAAGGAAATAAGAATCATTGCAATTAAATTATATATTATTGTTTATTCGTATTGTAATTACTCGATTTAAAGATAAAAATTAGACGATCAAAATAGATTAAATGAGCGTTTCTCCAATTAACTTTCACGGAAAGTCAATAAATGAAAATTTTTTATGAAAACTTTTGAAAATGAAATATTATCCTATAATTTCGTAGTGTATTCTCTTACATAATTAAAATTTACGAATAAATATTTGTTTCGTTTAAATTTAATTCTTATATTTATTTGGTTTAATTTATTTATTATCAGTGCCTACCTACTCCTATAAAATAATCAAGATGTGTGTCGTTCCATTAAAATTTTAGAATTAGTCAAATGTTCCGGTATAGGAAAGTTTTAGAAACGGCAGTCTAAATGATCACCTTATATATATATATATATATATATATATATATATATATATATATATATATATATATATATATATATATATAAAATCATCGAATTGTATGAAAAGCAATGAGAAGGTCGAATAAGCCCGTACTGGGGAAACTGATTTAAATCTCTCGCAATACGATATCAAGTGTCCGAGTAAAGGAATTTCGAGGTATGTTGCGGTATCGCTTTGCATCGATATCCGGTCTCCGCTTTGCCGAGTGTCGCCATTTCGACGGCGTTCTAGTCGGTTCCCGCGTATTTAGGGTGTGTTTGCGGCATTGGCCTGTGGTATATGTGTAAGCATATACAGTGAATTCCCTCCTCTCATCCACTCCCTTCGTAGTTGGAGCCAAAGCCCAGACGCAGGACAATCGATAGTCGTACATACAGATCATACATACGTACGTACGTACGTCGTATGTATGTACGAATGTACATACGTACATACATACATACATACATACTTATATACGTAATATATACATATTATACATATACATACGTATATATATATATACATATAAATATACATACATACATATATATATATATACGTATATATATACATATTATACATATACATACGTATATATATATATACATATAAATATACATACATACATATATATATATGTATATATATATATATATATATATATATATATATATATATATGTATATACATACGTTAGACGAAGACAGGCGTTTCGTTCGAGTAACTCGACCGTAAACGTAAGCTGAGAGATGCTCGATCAAGAGTAATCGGCCTGCTTTCGAATCTTTCCACTTCCTTGTCCTTGTTATACTTTTGGGACTAAGGTACTTACTACTCGATGTTTGTGGGTTATCGATAATCGAGACTGAGCAACTTTTGGACGCTTTTTAAACCTGGCCGGTTTAATATCGATAGGTTCTCGAGGGTCGAGTATTCTATCGATTTTTGAAAGAATGTCATAAAAAACAAAAAAGTCAATCATTTTCTTCTTTTTTCTTTTCTTTTCTTTTATTTTTTCTCTTTTCTTTTATTTTCTTTATTTTTTGCTGTTGTTTCTTTCCCTCTCTTTTTTTTTTTAATCCGACAAAGGGCTTAGGTTATTATAAACGAGTTTTACCTCTATCCGATTGCACAGGTTGATTAATGAAATCTTGAAAACTTGTTATATTAATCGTTAAATTAATTAATATTTCTCCTACTTTACAAGGAATTAGTTCGATTATTTACACGATCCATATGTGAATACAGTAGAACTAATTCCGGCAATATGATGTTTATTTAACAAAGTTGTAACGGCTGACTCTCAACTCGTGGTTTCCTCGTAATCTGTAAAACGTGCGCGCCACGATTAATTGTGGATTTGTTGTGTTAACAGGATCGGTTGATTACAAAACAAATGAAGCGAAAGTAACACCGTTGATATGATGATAATATCATGTGAAAGTAACTAACGATGTGCTACCATTGTTTTCCAGCAATTTCCTATGTAATTAATTATTATTCATTCGCGTGCGAAATAAACTGATAATTTTCGATAGAGATACAAACGAGAGAAAGTTATTGCGATTAGAAAGGAAGATATTATTTTTTTATAATTAATAATATTTAGGTACGAGTGTATATATTGCATTTATTAACCATGATAAAACTACTGCGAAACTATTTGATAATCTCTTTATTCCAAAAGAGATAGAATAGTTCGGACAGGTTGGTGTTTTGAAATAAAATATTGTGATTAGTAGAAGAGAGAGAGAGAGAGAGAGAGAGAGAGAGAGAGAGAATCTTATTTTTTTTATATATATATTACTTTTGTTATCATAGAGCGTTATTACACTGAAAATACTGATTATTTGAAAGAAGAGAAAAACGATGATAAATAATATAATTCAATTATCAGTTCATCTGTCATTAGAATTTTGTTTGATGTGAAAATACGCGTTGTAAATCGATTTGCCAAGAAATTCGCGAAGATAACGTAGCTCGCGAGCATAATAAAGCTCAAGATGGCGAAAGAATGTCGATTGAGAGAAAGAGGGATATATATATATGTATGTATGTATGTATATATATATATATATATATATATATATATATATATATATATAAAGAGAGAGCGAGAGAGATAGAGAGGAAAAAGAGTGAAAGAAGGAGGAGGTAGAGTTAAGACACACAAAGAAGAATACCGGCACGTTCCTCGCGAACCTTTTATTTTTCTTCCGCGATGAATTACTTCAAAGCTTCGTTTCCATTTGCGCGCTTTAAGTCTCGTTTATAAAACGTTTATTTTCTCGCGTTTTATAAAATCTGCGTACGCGGTATTCTTCCTTTTTGGAGGTGGGGAATCATTTAGCAAGATGAAAAACACTTTCTCCTCCGTTCGTAATAGCATTTTTGTTTTGATAATGAATATTTTTTTATCGTTGGTTTATGTCCTTGACTTTTTGTCTTTTTTTAATTTTCTTTAATTTCTTTGTTGTGATATCGAGATACTCCATTCAATGTCATTTTGTTATTATTTTTATTCACAGTTTATATAAATTATTATTAAATCTTTTACGTTTATTTATTGCATTTATATATTTTTTAACTCTGAGTGAAGTGAAAATTCAATGTATATATATGGTATACCAATTACCTTGAAAAATAGGAATATCATGAGTGATATTGGGCCTATCGAAACAATTATTTTTTACGAAATTCTTTGCTATAAAGGAGGTGGGAGGGGCACGTTACACGGTGCCAAGTCCTTTTTATTTTTTTTTTGCAAGTCCAATGGCGAGGGAAATTTTAAAGTCAAATTAACTTTTTTTCGTTTTTTTTTCCTTATATGAAACCATACATTTTTCTTTTAGCAATTCGATGGCAGTTGTTATAGACGAATTCATTATTGCACAATGTTATTATATACTCTGTATCGATGATTGATTGCTATTAGGCTGCATATGATAAATAAAGATCGAATTTATTATCTTTCTTTATGTATCTCAAATTATTGACCCGAATAAATGAGATAAATTCCGTAAAAATTAGAATTGCAATTATATCTCATAAATATTTTATCTAATGTTGACACATAAAGTGTGATATTTTATCAATCGGATCGTTTGAATTTAGTATCATACGATTCTTTCACGAGAGTGATTGAGCGAGAGATAGAGAGAGAGATAGAGTGAGAGAGAGAGAGAGAGAGAGAGAGAGAGAAAAGAAAAAAATTAGGATGAATTCGCATCGATCTCAAACAAGAGATCTCTTTATCTTATCCTCTCCTTTTGTCTCTCGTGTTCGCGAAAAATCCATTCATCCTTTTCTCCGATAAGGAAGACCGACGGTATAACGAAGCTACAACTCTTTCCAAGGAGAAATTGTCTTACGACGTTCCACCTTCTCTTGTTCTTTTATTTATTTTTCTTTTTTAATTCTTTTTTGCTTTCTTTTCTTCTCCTTTCTCTTCTCTTCTATCCCTCTTTTTAAAAAAAAAGCTTGGATAAGAAGAAGAGTAGGAGAGAAAGTATATACGCACATGAAAACACGAGTAGTAGTCCGGAAAGGTAAAGGCAACGGAATTGCTTTTCGTCTCACGTCTCAAGTGACGCGAGGGTGGATGAAGGACAGGCAGTTAAAGAGCAAGAGAGAGAGAGAGAGAGAGAGAGAGAGAGAGAGAGAGAGAGAGATAGAGAGAGAGGGAGAGGAAGGGAGAGTGAAAAAGAGAAAGGAAGAATGATGAGAAGAAAGAACAAGCTTAATGATGTAAGGATGTGAAGGCTTGGGAATATAGAAGTAAAGAAGGAAAGAAATAAAGAAGGAGAGATAGGGAAGGAAAGAAAAGATAAAAAGAGGCATATACAGAAGCCTTAGGAGAGAAGAAAATAAAGAAAAGTAAAAGAAATTGTATGTGTGTACAGAAGATGTTTCTGGAGCATCTCTTATGCACGCCGCTCTCGAGTCGCGTCGACTAGCACGCGTCTACGGATACTAAATCTGTCTAATTTTCGTAATTTCCCGAAGCAAAATATTTTAGGAATTCTAACGGGGTAGACTTTTATCTTCGTGAAAATTCCGGCCTCTCTCTCTCTCTCTCTCTCTCTTTCTCTTTTCTCTTAATATACGTGCTTGGCCTATATTTTATTTTGCAAGCAAGGTAAAAATTAAAAAGAATAGGAAGATAGTAAAAAATGAAGAAGAAAAAGAGGGAGAGAGAGAGAGAGAGAGAGAGAGAGAGAGAAAAAGAGAGAGAAAGGATAGTAGAAAGATGTCCAAAGAAAGAGGCTACTGTTAAGAGGGTAGGCATTGTGATCTACAGGCCCTCCTTTTTCTTCTTCTTCTTCTATATCTCTTCCTTTTTCTTCGATATTTAGCCTCCAACGAGTTCGACCCGTTTAATCTGTCGAGCGATAAATTTTGGAAATTAAATCATGGAATATTAGATAGGTTGGCGCATAATAGCCACTTTGCACGATAATATACGACCGGATTATTAGCATAATGTAAGATCTTCGAGTAGACCACCTACCCTCTCTATCTCTCCCTCTCTCTCTCTCTCTCTTTCTTTCTCTCCTTCTCTCTTATATGGACGCAATATATATAATAAAGACGAAGAGTACATAGAATGGTTACCCTGCGCGTGCACGTCTTTCAAGAAAGTGCATCGTTTGTTTTGTCTTGAGCTTGCACAGGAAAGTGTTAGAAAGATGGTAGTAAACTGATGTCCTGTTAAGCTTAGAAGAAAATATGGCCCCCGTAACGACGTTTATATCCCTCGTCAGATTAGATGCTCCTCGTGATTGCCCATTGATAATACGGGGAGAATTCAAGAACGATGTGAAAGTAAACTGTTGGATTTATCGTTAATTTTATCGTACAAAACAAATTGAGAATTTTCTTATTCCTCATCGTGACGATGGTGTCTTTTGTTTGATTTTCTTGTGAAATTTTCATTCCCACGAAACACATTCTGCCGAACAAAGAGACGTTTAATAATCGATGTTCCTTAAAAGTCAAAAAGTATAAAACGGATGATAATTGAAAATGAGTTTTCTCTTGTCCCAAGATATTTTTTCTTCGCCGTATTCGAAAAGTCGATTAAAAAGAGGTATGAAACTCTTATGGTACCCCGATAAGGACACGATTATCGACGTTAATCTTATTTGTAATTTAACTTGGTAAATTGACTGGCTATTTCGATAGTAAGATGTTAGATTTCATATAATTAGATGAATGGCCAATAATTAGAAATCTTCGGATAAATGTCAAAGGAATTTTAGTGATCTCTCTCTCTCTCTCTCTCTCTCTCTCTCTCTCTCTCTCTGTCTGTCTGTCTTTCTCTGACACACACACACACACACACACACACACACACACACACACACACACACACACACACACACACACACACACACACACACACACACACACACACACACACACACACACACACGTGAACGTTCATCCATCTTTGTCTTTATCTTTGTCACCATTTCATTTCGTCTCTATTTATCTAGTCTCACGTTTACACGGAAATGAGGTACGCGTTATTATTCCGTAAGCTTCTCCCTTCTCCAACTGCTTTTGAATTTCTTGAGTTCGTATTAATACGAATGTCAGCTCGATTAAATTTCATGTTAATTCCAGTTTCATTAATTAATCGAAAATGATAAAATCTTTTTAACAGAACATATAGAATATTTTTTTCTTCTTTTTCTTCTTCTTCTTCTTATTTAACATTAATAGATAGTAGTTGTTAAGGTATATAAGAATATTGAGGAAAATATAGGAGAATACAGAGAATAGAAGGAGTGTTTCCTTTGATTCTAATATAAAATGAAAGTAAGGTGAAGATTATAACGGATGTTTTATAATTTAAAAAAGATGGGATCCGATGAAAGGAGAACACTCGACGAGTCTACTGTCTACTAAAGATCTATCTTTGTGGGTGGGCGCGCGCACACACGCACACACACTCTTTTATCCTTTCGTCTTTGATAAATATTAATCAAGAAAATAATGTTTGTTACTATATCGCAAGTCTATCACGTATCTCATTATTTCGAAATGAAATCCTTAAAGTTATTTCTACGAATTTTTAAAAAACAATTTTAATCAATTTTTAACTTTAACAGGATAATATATCTATGTATACAAACTTTTATAGATCGATTAAGAGACAGAATAAATTCAACAGATAGATTTGATAGATGGATAAGATCGATATAAATAAATGAAAGGTACAATAAATAATAGAACCTTCCCCCCTCCTAGAAGAAAGAAATGCCAGGCAATGAAAGACAAAGCGAAAATGTCATTTCACTTTAATATAACTTTCTGGTTCTACTAGCAACGTTGGTTGTTGCCAACCATGTTGATGGGTTAATAAGATCTGAGAAGAAAAGGCGGTGGATGCGTTTGCGTCGAAATAGCGTGCCAACGACAGCCGTTAGCGACGCTTTTAATGGGATCTTAGAACATTTCATGTCCGCTACTTGCAAGAAGAAATTTTTCTTAAAGTCTTAACGAAGCAAAGGAAAGGAGTAAAGATAATTTCTTTTACCTTCCTTTCTTCCCTTCTTTTTTTTTTTTATTTCTTTATTTTTCTTCGTCTTCTCGATGTCATTCTTTTTACAAAATCGTCAAAGTCTGTATCAAACTGTTACGATATTAAAATACGATGGTTTTAATGACAACAAAGAAAGAAAAGATTGACTAGATAAAGATGATAATGAATAAATACTTTGCTCACGAACAAAGATCATAATATATTTTATATTTCTTTCTGTTCTCTTCTATTTTTTGGTTTTATATTTTTTCTTTCAAGCTTGTTTTATATTTTTTTTTTTACGATAATAACCTCGAGGTATTTATACCATAAAAAAGAAAAACATTAAAGTAAGGAAAAAGAAAAAAGAATCATTTTTTTCATCCGAACAATTCAAATATTTATACACAGATTTACTTATACTCGTAGGATAAAGTCAAATTAATGTTATTATCAATTTCTCTATTAATTTCCTTACTTTTCATTATTTCTTCTTAATACCAGATGTACGTTAATAGAATAGAACATATATATATGTATATGTATATACAAAGAATATATAAGTAAGGAATATATATATATATAAGGGCTTCTTGGATATCAGCTGCAGATTGATATTTGCAATTTTTAACATGTAAAACGGATAAGATCGTGAAAATTTTCGCTCATATGAGGAAACCTCTTGCCGAGCACTTCTTAAACTCTCCTATCTGCAAGATATACGATTGACCGTGCTGTTCACTTGAAAAATAAAAAACAAACGGATTTGCTTTTCTCTCTCTATCTCTTTCTCTTTTTCACTCTTACTCTTCGTTTCACTCTCTTTCCTTTTTTCCTTTCCTTCGTACAACGATTATCATATTTCAAATAAACGAACGAGCATCGATTTTAGTTGGCAGACATATTCGATGGGTCAGTTGAACGTTAGAAAACTATATTTCCACCAGTTAGTACCGAATTAATCGATCACAAGAACGACTATCGGTGAACACTACATCTAGAATGATATCTCTCTCCCTCTCTCTCTCTCTCCCTTTATCTGTCTATCTCTATCTCTATCTCTATCTCAATCTCTTTCTTTTTCTCTCGTATTACGCATACGATAGGAGTAGGAGTATCGATAGGATCCGAAACTCGAAACACGATTTACGTATCTTTTCCGAGGATTCTCTAAAAAGGAAAGCTACTCCTTCGAGAGTAATACGTTACGTTTGAATAGAAAGGAAAATTCAGTGGCCTGCGGAGAAGGAAATAAGACAGAGTTTGATCTAGTCTTCTCTCTCTCTCTCTCTCTCTCTCTCTCTCTCTTTCTCTCTCTCTCTCCCTTTCTATCTCACATCTCCAAGTAGAAAAGTAAAAGAAACAAGAGTTTAAATCCTTTTCCTTCTCTTTCTTGGTTTCTGGTTATTTTCTCTTTTTTTTTTTTTATCGACGCATCTAACTCCTGCGGTTCCAAAAACGGTTTAAGAGGGACCGTCAGGTTGGTCGGTAGAATCGGTCGACCGAGTAGTCCGACTACTAGCAGGCTCACCCCCTACTAGCTTGTTTGCGATCTGCTCTTCTTAGTTCGTAAAGCACCGACTACGGCACACCGTAGTAGTCTGAATGTCCAAAACCGTTGGCGTATCTCGGCGAGTGCTTAGGACGGTCCCTGCGGTTTCACCAACTGGTTGCTCTTCGAACCACAAGACCTCCTCAACCTCTCTCACCCTCTCTTTATCTCTCTCCCTCTCTCCATCTCTCTCTTTCACCCTCTCTCTCTCTCTCTCTCTCTCTCTCTCTCTGTCTATCTCTATCTTGCATCCTTTATCTCTATCTGCTCCTGAATGTCTCCCTCTCTTTGTGGAAGTACTAACCGAGCATGGTACGATACTGCTCAGTACAGCCGTTCACTCGCAGGATATCCACCTAACTTTTAGGTAGCATCTTTTGTCTATATGTTTTTGGGGAAAGGACTATGAAATAGGTCTTATAAAGGAACAGGCGTCCAACTACGATTAGGGTTAGCGCTAAAAGAGATGAAAAACATGGTTAAAGTCTTCCACGGGTTAAAGTGGGTATGAATAGAAAGTAGGTATAAACGGGTACCGCACAATTGTTATTCTATGCGATGGCTTAACTTTGAAAAGTTATACCCTTTCTTTCTTTTTTCGCGAAACCATAAAAGAGACTATGGTAAGTTGTTTGGAACGTTCATAGAACTAATTATTATTTTTCTATTTAAAATAAAAGAGAGTATTTTTATTTTTGTAATCTTTCTTCAAACGTTAAACGTTCTTAATCCATAAAGGTGATAACGTTAGGAAGAATATTTAATTGGATATATACGATTGATCTATTAAATTTACAACAGTAGATATCTTTTTCATTATAGTTGTAGTTCGAAAAAATATAAAAGGATTAATTTTAATCTGTAAAGTTTTATGATAATAAGATCATTAATGAAATGAGGTAAGTAAGAAATAAGAAGTAACTCAAAGGCGAGGTTGTCGTCACTATCGGAATTTCTTTCTTCACTTTTCTTCTTCTTGCTCCACACCTACTCCCCGTCCTTCCACACTTCTAGTAGAAAGGGTTTTTCTTTTCTTTTTTTCTGAAGAGCGTTCAACTTCATAGAGATCGACGATCAAAAGAAGAGACACGTATTACAGGGAACTTGGCTATCGGCCCGAGTGAAGTGTGCAGACACGGCTACGTCTCCCTTGGCTTCATTATACTTGTAGAGTACGCACTCGTAAAACGGTATACTTTGCATATAGAACATTTGTAATGCTCGACGTGGGTTCTATGGTAGTATCCATCCACGTCCCAGGTGTCGCCCTTAAGTAGGTTCTTGTAAAGAGCGACAAGCTCGTTGCTGTCTACGTCATGGCCGGTTATCGTATCTCTGACGATGCAAAAAATCCATCTATATCTCTCTATCTTTCTCTAAGAGAGGCGGGCTATAATAGTATATTCATATATACACGAATACATACATATATGCATACATAGCACACATATGCATATATATATACATATATATATATATATACATATATACATACATACGTATATATGTATATATATTATATATGTAATTTTTTTTTGAGAGATGATGAGAGACGGAAAGAGATAGATGGTGGTGGAGGAGGAGGAGAAGGCTTCGATGACAGCGCACAATGCGCTGAGCGTGCTTTTGCCTCGGTGGATGTTGCCGCTCTTACTGGTTGGCTGTCTGGCTGGATGGCTGCTGTTGCTGCTGTTGCTGCTGCTACTGCTGCTACTGTTGCTGCTGGTCCTACTGCCGCTGCTGCTGATGTTTCTGCTCTGCTTTCGCTGGATGCTTTTACGTCTCGATGCCTCGACGTGCTCGACCGACCGGCCGACCGTACTTGAATCTTGTTCCCTCGTAGTCAGACACTGACTCGCGAATATCATTCTCTCTCTCTCTCACTCTCTCTCTCTCTCTCTCTCTCTCTCTCTCTCTCTCTATATATATATATATATATATATATATATATATATATATATATATATATATCTATTTATCTCTCTCTCTCTCTCTCTCTATCTACTTATATTTTTATCTATTTATCTATCTATCTTTCCCCTTTTCTCACGCACGTATATATCCTCTCTCTCTCTCTCTCTCTCTCTCTCTCTCTCTCTCTCTCTCTCTCTATCTATCTATCTATCTATCTATCTATCTCTCTCTCTATCTCTAGTTACCCATAGCCATTACTGATCAGAAATTAAGTTGAAGGTTTATTACCGCACAGAGACGCGTACTCGGGTAGGCCGAAATCGATATGCTTTACACGTGTCATCTCTTCCTATGAGATCACTCTTGATTACTCTTCGTCTCTCTCCCTCTCTCTTTCTATATATCTATTTATCTGTTCATCTTTCTCCGTACAAAGACCTTATATCATCTCTCTATTTCTGTGTACCTTGTACGGTATTATGTTCATCCAGGTATCCTGATTAAATTTCAACTGGAAGGAATTTGATTCTACTGCTTTGACATAGTCCAGTGGATCGTTTTAGACCAAAGAGCATGATCGATCCACTCGTTGATTCACTTTTATCATGGTTTTGAATAGTAAGTTGCTTCTAGTTTTTTTTTTTTATATATTTCTGGTAGGGTTATTTTGGTTTGGTTTTATTTTTTTTTTTTTTTTTTTTAGTTTTGTTTTTTTCTTCTTCTACTACATCGTATTTTCAGTGTGGCAGCTAACGGGTTATTGGGGCCAGCGAACGGTGACCGATACAGGGATAGCACGAACAAACTGACCAGTGAGAGGAGAGGAAAAGGGGGTGGTAGATGGTGATTAAGCTGTAATTAACGGCGATACCGCAACGGCGGTTAACGTCCTGAATATTACCGAGAAATTTTGCACCTACTGCTAATCTTTCCAACAGGATCTTTTAGTTGATCTCTTTAGTGATGCGACTCGACGTTATACTTTTTCTTTCGAAACGAATCATTTTAATCGATTATCGTTGCGAAAAAGATGATAGATAGGTTATAGGTATATCTTAGTTTTTGGTAAAAATTTATTAAATTATATTCGTTTATGCGATCTTTTTCTTTGTTCGAAATCATTTTTATTCCTTTCCATGAACTCTATCTCCATTTTAAATGGCTTACGATCCAATATTATTACTATTATTATCATTATCATTATCGTTATTATTATTATTATTATTATTATTATTATTATTATTATTATTATTATTATTATTATTATTATTATTATTGTTATTATTATTATTATTATTCTTTGGTTAGCATAAAACCACATACCATCTATAAGATATTTAATATTCAAAGGTATATAGAATTTGTAACAAGAATATATTTTTTTTTTATTCAACGTCGATAACGTTAACTTTATTTAGATTCGGAGAAGTTTGAATTCCGAAATCGATGCACGATCCAAAGTAATGGAGTACTTCTTTTTTTTTTTAGAGGTGAGGGAAAAAAGTTTGAAACTATTTGGATGTGATACGTGAGATAGAAGATTGACTCGAAGAGAACGCCATATTACTTCGAGTGTCCACATGAGTCGTGTTAGAAAAGACTCTTGGAATCATATCTCCTTTAGGTGATAGTGTAAATGACCTCGAAAAGGTCATATTTGGGTCACGGATATTCATACTCCGTGGTTCTTTCTCCGTGAATATTGTCATGATCTCAAGGTCTTTCGTTCGATAGTTAATGGTAGTATGAAAAGAGCATACGTTGCGTTTGTATTGAGCCAATTTTTCATGGTCCTTCTTTCTCTTTCTCTTTCTCTCTCTCTCTCTCTCTCTCTCTCTCTCTCTCTCTCTCTCCCCCTCCCTTTCTTTATCTCTCTTAAGTCAACATAAAATTTTATAGAAATTACATTTGACATAGATGACGTCATTTAAAAATCAAGATTAGAAGATCATTTTCCAATCGTATACCATAAAAACTTCTACTCTGAAATCCATTGAAGATAATAAAGGTCTTATTTTAATAGAATCGTAATATTGCTTTTTCTGAGCACTCGGATTTTTATATTATCCAGCCACGTGATCGTTTCGATTTCACTCAAGTTCGAGAACAACCCAATAGCCATTCTTTTGGCAGTAATCTCCCGTATCAAATAAAAGTCGCATAAATTTGCTACTTTCGGTAAGGACAGAAATCCAGACGTGCGATTTATCCTACTAACGTATCGCAAAGAGAGATCAACGTCACGTCGTTTCAATTTCAATCAAGATAATATTTTCTCTCTCTCTCTCTCTCTCTCTCTCTCTCTCTCTCTCTCTCTCTCTCTCTCTCTCTCTCTCTCTCTCTTCTTTCTCTTTTCTTGAAGATGATGATGAAGAAGACGAAGAAGAAGAGTGGAAAATAAAATATGAAACAAAAAGGAAAAAAAGAGGAATAGAATCTCTATTTGTGTTGCGAATGAAAATGAAAATGAATGAAATTAAAATTCAATGAAAATGAGAATGAAAAACAACGAGATAATTAGCAGTAAATAGTATCATATATGTGTATTTGTAGATCTTCCTGGGATCCGTATAAATACGTATAATTTTCAATGAATGATAAATATCTCATTTTTAGTTTACGGTCGAAAGCAACTTGTCAGTTTAGATTCGACTAGATCGACGCCGTTATCGTTCCGGTGGTTTCGCTGACCTCGCGAATAAATTCGGTACGGAGAATTAGCAGGACAGACGAAAAGTCGAAGTTATTGCGAACGCGGTCGCTATTCCGGCAAAGTTAGTTTCTACGAGTTTGCAAAAACAACGGCGATAAGAGTGGTGTGCAGAAAACTGGGGTTTGTCGCGAGAAAAATATATTTCTATGTTTCTATGTATGTGGCTATGCATGTGTGTGAGTTTATGTATGCGTGCGTGATGCGTGCCTGTGCATGAGCGCCTGATGCGCACGCGTGTGCGTGTATTTGTAAGAACAAATAAAGAAAAAGAAAAATTAAGAGATAAATAGCCGCTTTTTTTTATCGACGATCACGAGAATTTTATAAAATAAAATATTATTTTTCGAATGAAAAGAAGATGTTAAAGAAGAAAGTGTCGAGTTCATATATCGATACTAAAGAAGTTTAAATGTAATTGAGAAACAGAGCTTTGGGAATAAAGAGGAAAAATTAGAGAGAGAGAGAGAGAGAGAGAGAGAGAGAGAGAGAGAGAGATACGATTAAACGAATTCATTTGTGTTTACGCTTGAACATGTAACTTAATTGCACTTATAGAATTTCGGAATAGTCCGGATGAAAATTAATTTGAATTAATCGCTGATCGTATCAAATTAGTTGAAGCGATAATACCTATGAACATAGCTTTTCTCATTTGAAAAGTAACTAAAGAGAAAGAGAGAGGGGGAGAGAAGGAGAGAGAGAACAAAATTGGAAAGGACAGATATATAGAGGATAATAGGACAAATACTCGGCCTTTTCTAAGTCAGATTTATTCTTTATCTTGTCACTGGTGTGAGATTTGCGGACATTATCCAAGAGAACTTTACTTTTCTTCGTTCTCTTGAAACATCGTTGGGATCTCTGCCCGACGTTTTTCTAGCCCGCCTATCGCGTTGCCTATTAATCTATCGGACTTTGTACTATTCCTGAAAAGGTTGAAGGTCTGTTGATCTTGGTTTCTTTAATTCAAAGTCAATAAAACTTCGAAGATAAGAGGAGTATTTTTGAGATTTGAAGAAAAAAAAAAATAAACAAAACAAAAAGCGAAAGGAAGAAAAAAAGAGACGAAAAAACAACTTTCATTACAAGTTGATATAAAAAATTATCTTTCGTAAATTTTTTTTTTCTTACGAGCTCATACTGACGACGAATTGCTTTTCTTGAAGTTGTGTGTAATTCATAAGCTCTCAGTCTTCTAAATTTTTCGCTTACCCATAACATCATTATCATCAAATCATTATCATCAAATCATTATCACGGTTATTTTTCACGAGTAATCTTTCTTCTTCACTTAGTCTTTAAAAGTCGTCGAGTGACACATTCACCGTGCACAAAGACTTTTCTTTTTGATTTTCTTCATTAGATCCATTAACGTTTGTTCCTTCTATCTCTTGGTAGATTGTTCATCGATAAGAAAGTTCGTTACTTCAAGTTATTAAGTGTATTATACAAGGAAGACAATATTCTTTCTTCTTTTTTAATCTTTTTTTTTATACTTCACAACGTGTCGTCCTTCCTTTTTCATCTTCTACGTCGTTTTTGTTTGGTAAGAGTGGATTGATTTAATTTTAATAATTATTTATATATCGATATGTGTTATAATCTAAGTTTAAAAGAATAAAAAGAAAGTAACATAATGAAGAGCATTTGCACTTTTGCAATAAGCAAATTATCATTCGATATTAATACTTATCTAGAGAAAAATTATGAAAAAAACAAATCGTGACTTCTTTATATATATATATATATATATATATATATATATATATATATATATATATATATATATATATGTATATATATATATATATATATGTATATATATTTTATCTTTTTTGTCCCTGTTGAACGCTCGAAACGTGAGTTTTAATTATCGCTTCGGGGTCATAACAAGAGTTATTTTTCTATTTCCTTTCGTTCGATCGAAGAACAAAGCGTATTCGTGATATACGTTTGCATCGAAAAAAAGGATACGAACGGGAGGTATCAAAGTTTTTAATAACTCACGCCATGATAAAATGTTGAACTTTCATTTCTAGTTATAGATACTACACGGATTAAAATATCGGCTTCTATTTTTTCATTTCTTGTTTTTGCTTCTCTCTCTCTCTCTCTCTCTTTCTCTCTCTCTCTTTCTCTCTCTACTTTGCTGGCATTGAAAGAAAATAAATGTGTGAAATATTCTACATGCATACTAGATATCAGTATGATGAAAACGAAATAATGGAAGGAAAGAGAAGAAGCTTTAAATAACTATAACGGAATAACTAACGTATTCGTTAATACCTATACCTATATTCTATGTTTCCAGTTAATTTATATTCTCAAAGTACTATTTCATATGTGTGTGTATGCGCGCGCGCGTGTGTATATTATGTACATATATGCGTATGATAGTACGCGTACGGTGTAAATATGTATAATTTTATTCATCCAGTACTTCTGAGTTTTCTATAGAATTTTCAAAGAAAACTACGGTAGATTATCGTGTAACAAGGTTTCGTATAACATCCAGGAAAAATTTTTTCACGTAATACGATATACGTATATGTACGTATACGTAAATACATACTCACATAAGTTTATATTTTTCTAGGATAATAAAATTTCCGTAATACATGGTAATTTTTTTATGTTGTTGTGTACTATTAATTAATCAGCATTTAAATGTAATACAACGAATAAAATAATATCTAATCTTTTACTTAATTTTTTACGTTATTACACCTGACTGATTCTTTTCCATAAATTGTAAATTTTTAATGATATAAATACGTACACGTACTTACATAACCACATACGTTTACATTTTTCGAGCTTAACGAAATTTCCGTAATACATGGTAATTGTTTTACGTCGTTGGGTATAGTATAAATTTAGACTGCTTTTAAATGAAATTCGACGATCAAAATAATATCCAATCATTTAATAAATTTTTGCGTTATTACGACCGACTGATTTTTTCCATAAATTGTAAATTGTAAAATGTATAATGTCAACTAATATAATGTGTATTTTATGCGATTTCACGTGGATATTCCGTTGTGCATATTTTAATGTTCTAAGTGAAATCAAATGATTAATTCGACGTATTTTAAGATAAGTTTAGAATGAGTGTGTAATCGTAATATCGTTAAAAGGATAAAATATTAAATGAGTATACGTGCTCCTATCGAAGAGTTTTCTTTGTAATGAATTATACGAATTAATAATATATAAATTCTTTGAAAAGTCTTCCTAATTAGAAATGTTGCATAGAAAATTTAAACAACGTGGAAGGTGTACGGTATGTCTGGCCTGTTGCAAATTAAAAACATCATAAAAAGGAAGCAGTAAATATAAAACTTGGCGAAACTCGAGAACGTTTTCCCGTGGAACTGTAATTACACAGGGCTCTAAATCTAGATTATTTCATAAATTACATTCTAGGAGGTAATATAACGAGAAATGGGCGAGTGTTTGACGAGAGGAATCCAAACGTTTGTCCGATTGTTGAACGTTGAAAATCAGGGAGAAAATCACTGAGAAAAATTGTCAGAGAGAAAAGAGATGCAGAGAGACAGAGAGAGAGAGAGAGAGAGAGAGAGAGAGAGAGAGAGAGAGAGAGAGAGAGAGAGAGAGAGAGAGAGAGAGACAGAAAGAATTGCAAAAGCTTGCGACAGTTTTACGCACGATTTTTCATTTTAGCGGTAGAGTGAACAGACCAGTTTATATACACGGTTGTTCGTAAATAGTGGTAACGTTATGTTCTTAATGCCGTTGAATAATTCATTAAATTTGCATTTTGATTCGATCAATTTCGAAGCGATAAACATATTACGTAAGCGGCCAATTTGCAGCCAAGAGATGGCCAGATAGATGTATAGACAGAGATAGGGATAGAGATAAAGGGAGAGAGAGAAACAGAAAAAAGAAAGAAAGAAAGAGAGAGAGAGAGAGAGAGAGAGAGAGAGAGAGAGAGAGAGAGAGAGAGAGAGAGAGAGAGAAAGGTAGCAGAGAGACAAAGGGAAAAGGGAAAATAGTTTCGATCGAAATGCTTGACACTAGCTTCAATTATTCAAAGCGTAGCGAGCGTGATAAATTAGCGTGCAATAAATTCCTTGCGGGTTATTGTCTCTCTCTCTCTCTCTCTCTCTCTCTCTCTTCCTCTCTCTTTCTCTCTCTCTCTCTCTCTCTCTCTCTCTCTCTCTCTTACTCTCACTCTTACTCTTACTCATTGTTTCTTCTCCCCTTCTATTTCACTTTGAAAGAAAATTTATGATCACATCCGTATGCATTTATAGACGCACAGAGTAAATACTCCGTTTTGTCTAGCTGAGAATATCACTGAACGATACGTTTCGCGAGCATATAAATGACATTCTCGTTACATAGATTCGTGTAATTCTACTTGGTAAAAAATAATCCGCTCTTTTATGACTGACCAGTTCGTTCTTAAATCTTTTTACTAAATAAATGTTTTAAACTATTCCCTTATTTGTTTTTCATTTTCTATATCAACTATGTGTTAACGTGTAAAAAAAGAGACCCCGTTACTTATCATAAAACTCTTTGACTCATACAATTAACGAGCTCTTTTTTTATTTCCTTTTTCTTCCTCTTTCTATTTCTTGTTAAATTCTATTTTGCGATAGATTAAAGGGACCAAGAACGCGTCTTTAACATATTGTCTTTAATATATTGTCTTCGAGAAAATTTTTAATACTATTTCGTTTGATGATTATGTTCGTTTAAGCCTTTGATAAATGAGACACTCGTTATTCATGTAAAATCGTTTCTAAATTTTCATAATTTCGCTTCGGCTTACTTAATTCTCAATTATCTCGATCAGGTTTATTCCAAAACGGAATATGGAATTTATATTTTCCGTTGTCTCTCTTACGTACATCTAGTTCCGTCTATCTCTGAACAGCGTTTATGAATTTACGAAGGAACTCGTCCAGGACCACATGCCCGTAAACGTAATCCTAGATTCAAGGCAGAAATTTTAACGGGTGTATCATAAACCGCGTTCACGTCGTCACGCATAGTCCTTTCTACATCAACGGAAAGCCGGGCTAAAAAGCTTTCGATCTATTACACACACACACACACGCGCGTATGTAGCGCGTATGAGTATGTAGCGTGTACGCGATACAGAGTAAAACTGTTGGTAGCCATCGGTTTGGAGCATAGCCAGTGAATATACGTTTATCTTCTCGATTTCAACTTCTATTACGTTAACTTTATACCATTACACAAATGTTATTACTATTTCTCGAGTAACTGCCTTTTGACTATTAGAAAACGATGGAAACACAGCAAGTGCGATTGTTCATAACTCTTTTGAATAAATTATTAACTCTGTATCATTTAACGAAAATATTAAATAAATATTTATCTGTATACCAACATATACAGATAACATATATATATATATATATATAATTTATGTTATTATAATTTAATCTTAATCAAATAAAAAGAATTAAAAAAAATAGGGATTTGAAGTTAGAATACTATAGTCTTACGGATTTTCGAATTATTTTCGAAAGTGTTCTTCGTTGTTTGTCATTTGAAAACTAAGTTTGAAAGTATAACACGACTATAAATTATACCCCATTAACAATGGAAATTATCTTAGAATTAGCATTTAGAAAAATGATTACAGAGAGAGAAAGGGAGAGTGGGATCGATCGATCGATCAAGAGAGTCCATTGCTTTTCTATAGAAAGAAAGAAAAAAAGAAAGAGAAAAAGTTAAAAAACAAAAAGAACAAAGAAAAACCTTTCGTTCGTAGAATCAGCTCGTAAAGGAACGAAAAGGAAGCGAAGTCAGGTTTATTGAGTGACGGCATCGTTACGTTTATCCGCCCTTCTAATTCCAACCCATAGCTCAGAGAAAAATAGAGAAAGGAAGATAAAGAAAGAAATAGAGAGATAGAATGAGGGAGATAGAGAGAGAAAGAGGGAGGGAAGGAGAGAGAGAGAGAGAGATAGTCTGTTAGAGAGACTGAGAGAGGACACGATGCACAGGCGTAACCTCTCAAAGCGCATCTTTGAAGTGTCGAGTACTCGACTATACGGAGTCGTTCGCCACCAGGAAAGTACTTTACCGTCCTTAGAGGACTCGATGCACGAACAGCTTTATTTCCGACATAAACTGCTCGTTCTGCGAATAATTGCTCCGGCCGCGCCCTTTAAATCTACGGTCATTCCACTTGACCATTTCGACGCAATAAAACGACAAGTTTCCTTCCTTTGACAATGGCCACCACGGCTTAACAAAATGAGCGAATTACTTTTTTCTTTTCTTTTTTTCTTTTATTGTAATTTTTTCTTCCTCCTCTTTTTTTCTTGACCGTTCTCTTTTTTTTTATCTTCTTTTTAATTTTTTCTTTCTCTTTGGTATTAATTAATTCATTCATTCGTTTTTCTGCAATTCCTATGCGAAATGAATATTAGGCAAATGTGTGAGAGACCAAAGATATTGGTACTTATGGAATTATTTAATTCCAAAACATTTTCGAAACGAATCACGAGTTCTTCACATTTTGAAAATAATTATAGAATTAGCGAAATGATTGAAATGATTGAAATGAATTAAATATTCTCTCTCTCTCTTTCTCTCTCTCTCTCTCTCTCTCTCTCTCTCTCTCTCTATACATACACATATAATTCATATTAATAAATTTAATATGATACGGTTTGTGTTAACATATATACATGCATTAATGTGATAAAAGCTTCTCGTGTATATTATATATATATATATATATATATATATATATATATATATATATATATTTAAATTATATATAAATATATAGAAAATATATATATATATATATATATATATTTAAATTATATATAAATATATAGAAAATATATATATATATATATATATATATATATGAATATATATATATAATATTTAGAAAAAAAAGAGAAAAAAAATTAGATCGCGCGATAAGATGAATGTAAAAGTCGTTCATTAAGTTCGATCTTTTTTTTCTCTTGTTTTAACGAACGTTCGTAAAATTCAAAGTAAAGTTTAGTATTTAAGTGAAGTCGTTAGTCGTCCCTTCGTAAATTTGTCCCAGATAACGGTGGATGCATACACACGTACACACGCAACACGAGCACGCGCGCGTCCACACAAAATATATACATAAATTTATGTACGCATGATAGTAGAGGGCACAAAACAGGTGCAAAAGAGATAGAAAAGTTCGATCGTAAGAGTAAAGAGGATGGACCAAAGGATTGGATAGAATGCTGTCCGAGCTGAGTACCATCTACATATATATCTATACATCGGATTTTATCGTTTTGACGCTGTTGTATGAATCTCCCTCATGCATCTCCAGTGATATCACCCTTTTTGATGTTACCCAATAACTACACCCCTTAACATCAGTTATGTTGGCGTTATAAATACCTGTAGCTTTTTTCACTCTTTAATCCCATTATCTGTCTTTCTACAACTATTTCTTTATTGTGCAGTGTTTATTTCATTTTTTAATCTGTTTTTTAATTTTTTTTGGAGTATTTACTCTCTCTCTCTCTCTCTCTCTCTCTCTCTCTCTCTCCCTCTCCCTCTCTCTCTTTCATTACCGTTTCCTCTCTTTCTCTTTTTCTCTTTTTGTCTACCATTCATTTGTGCGATCGAAAAAGAACGTTAGCCTGGTAGTAGACACGCCTGTTCTAAGTAGGTATCTTACACGGACTCCTTTTTTCGAAGTACTTACCACAATTTCGTTATTACTATTACCATCGTTGGCGCTATTGTAAATCTACTCCATACGCTTGTTACATGGTTGCATTTTAGATAGATATGCGTTAGATCTGTGCCCATGCTTTTCCACATATGCAATTTAATGTTAATTCTATGTAAATTAATTCTAGACATTATCAAACGTGACTGAAACTTTTTAATAAAGTTAATCCGCGAGATTTTAATAAATATATATTTTTTTTTATAAATTTGTTAAAAGGAAAAGAAAATGATTCCTTTGTATTATATATAAAGAAATAAATAAAGAAATTAAATTTTTAACATATTAATCATAAATAATAGTTATAAACAAAAATTATTAATAAATTTAATGTAATAATTTTAAATTATAAAATATCTGCGATAATATATTAAAATTATTATAATATATACGAAATAAGAAACCACGAATTCGAAAAATTAAAATTCGAAAAATTGATACTAAGTACAAATATTCTTTAATATAGACATTGAATATATATTGATATGTATATATATATATATATATATATATATATATATATATATATATATATATATATAGAGAGAGAGAGAGAGAGAGAGAGAGAGTGTAAGAGAGGGGAAAAAAAGAAAAGAAAGATATCAAACAGTAAAACGGTCATTGGTTGTTCGGCCAATACGGAGCTTAGCTTTATCTCATGTAAAGAAGATTTAAGAGGGAACAAAGCAATGCAACGTTTTGCCTTTTACGATAGCTAGACGCAACCGAGGTGAATTTATTCTGTGAAACCTATGAACTTGACGCTTTGCGGTTTAAATTCAGCCATTCTTATTCTTAACTTTACTTCCCCTTGTACTAACCGAATCCCTACGTGGATTTTCTCGGCTTTCCTCGTGTACGTGAAAAGATTATAGATATATCTCTTTGAAAGTGGGTGGAGAAATAAGACACCTACTCCCACCCTTAACTCGTACTAAAGTAGAATGAGAGAAAGAAAGAGAAAAAAAAGAGAGAAAGCGGAAGAGAACGACAAATGAGAAGGAAAAAAAGAGCTAGCGAGCGAGTGAGAGAGTAAGAGAGACAAAGAGAGATAGAAAGAGAGAGTAGATAGCCATGGATACCACGGCAAATCGTGATATTATTCTTTTCGTGACTACGTACGAAATGCTATCCAGGTCAGTTTCTCATTCTCAATCGAAACTCTCGTCTTACGATTTTTCCTTTCTCGTCTATTTCTGGATTCGTTTGAGCGATACATTATTTTCCTTTACGATCTTTTTTCTTTCTTTCTTTTTTATTCGTTTTGTCTTTTTCTTTTTCTTATGATGTAATATTTTCTTTTTTTTAAAAAGACAATTAAAAGAATCGTGAATATCCTTTAATAATAATTATTAATTGATTATTAATTATTAATTGATACTCAAAAGACATGGGTAACATTGAATTTTAAATATTTCTTGATTTGTTACTTCGTTTTTTCGCAAAACGATACTGTTCAGTTTTCTCGTAAAATTATTAATATTATAGCTATTAATTGTTTTTGATTAGTCTTGAAATTCTATTGCTAATCTATTGTCCATGAAAAACGATATCTTCAAATATTCTCGTAAAAAATTATTGATAATATAAGTATTAATAATAGTCTTGTTTAGTCGTATCGAAAAGTTTGCTTTAGTCAATGCATCAACCTTCTCAAGTACCGAAATTTTACGTTCATTCTGTCCTAGGTTTACACACACACACACACACACACACACTTTCTGTCTCTCTTTCTCTCCATTCTTCCCTTACCCCTGCAGCTTTTTGTCTCATACTCGCTGAAACTTTTTACAAGGCTTGTTGTTGCCGTCCCTTTTCGAGCTTTAGTCATTGACAACATAAAGTGGACCGTTTTCAAGCATCTTTGGCTTTCTTTCTAAACGTGTAAAGTATTAATCATTGTTTTACTTCGTAACCTCGTATTGCTGAATATCCTCTAAAAGAATCTTATTAACGAGTAAAATTAATAATTATACTTTAATGTAGTTTATAAATATTCAATGGAAAACTGATATCGAGTTTTAAATAATCTTACGTAAATTTTAATAATGATATACATACGTTCGCGATAATGGTAAATATCTTATGTCAATTCAGCACCTATGATAAATGATAAGATTTGAAGGTATTTATTATTTTTCTATATTTCTTTCCTTCTTTATTTCTTCCTTTTTTTTTTTATAATTGTCGAAGATGATTTCATCTTCTCCATGTTCACTTTCGAAAGTAACATTCGTTCTAGTTTCAATCATTGCCAAGATAGAGCTATACTCTGTGCAATATTTCTGTGCTACGAATAGTAGACAACTCCGACTCTCATTGTTCGGCTAACGAAGCTGACATTTCACTGGTCCCGGCACAGAGAACTTTGATAGAACCGGCAAACTCATTTCTTTCCGTCCACATGAAAGGAAATACTAGCGGCATAAAGGATTCTCTCTATCTCTCTCTTTCTCCTTCTCTCTCTCTCGTTTTCTTCTTTTTTCTCTTTATTTTGTTCTCTCTCTCTCTCTCTCTCTCGTTTTTTCTTTTTCTCTTTATTTTGTTCTCTCTCTCTCTCTCTCTCTCTCTCTCTCTCTCTCTCTCTCCCTCTCTCTCTCTCTCTCTTGTACACTAACAATTAGTGACAATTGTCCTCGTGTATCCAAGCTCTATGTAAAACCAAATTTTTTATTCTAATCCTTCCACGTTACCTTTGTTACATGTGATTTTAATGAAAAAATTTTTAAATATAATATGGAGTAATTTATATTTAATTATAGAATAGATTCTTCATTACTTTTTGGTTCTATACTATGGAATTTAATATGATTGATTTTTTGATAAGAATAAAGGACTGAACTTTAAATGATAAACCTTTTATATTTTTTTTTTGAATAATAAATAATAATTTTTTATTTTTTTTTTCATTTTTTTTGTATTCTATTCACTGATCAAAATGTGATTGTCATGCATTGTAATTAAAAATTACGGGTATTTCCTTCTCCGAAATAAAAATGATTACTTTGTTGGATCGACCGAGAGAAACGCTTGTGCTTTTGATGCAAAAAATATTGAGTGAGAAGAACTCAAAGGGGATATTTTTAAATCAGTGTTATAACTTTATATCACAGTGAAAAGGGGGAAATTGATTTTGTCGGGAGTAGAACAAACGATGAATAGGTCGTGTGATTTCAAAGAAATATTTTATTTTCTCTAGCTCTCTGCATTTTTGTATATTCGTGTGCCTTTCATCGCGACATGTGCATTCGTGCGTGCGTGCATACGTGCGAGCGAGTGTTTGTGTTGTGTATAACGCGTCATATAAAACTAGAATTATTAAGTTTGTTATTTATATGAATTTTTTTTCGTTCCATATTTTTTGTTTCTTTTCTTTGTTTTTGGATATTTTAAATTCTGATGTAGACATAATAAATAAGTTTTCATTTATCATATGATTTCATTAATTTGAAATACATGCGGTAAATGTGAGTATAATTAAATTAAGTTTAATTAAAAGTGTTGGATAGAATTTAAAAAAGAAAATATATATTTATATATATATATATATATATATATATATATAAATATATATTTATTTATATATATATATATATATATATATATATATATATATATATATAAAATCATAACTATAATATAATTGATGAGTATGCAAATCAGTTGATACATTTACAATTTAAATTCGTATACGATTTACAATTGATTTTTATCTTTTATTGTATACCGATATCTACATCCAAATCTTTCAATATTCTTCTTTCCATATTCCTTTTATATTTTATGCATAAGCTACGTTCCGTCGGATTATATGAAATTTGAATTTCGTACGAATGTAGAATTTGTCGCATGAAAAATGATATCTACTATTACCGATATTGTTATTACTTTTGTTAAGATAAATCTCTTCCCCACTCCTTCTCCCCGTTCCAATCAATTATCATTGTTTATCGAAAACTTCCACCTACTTTCATATGTAACTTATCGAACGAACAAATAAAATTTTTGACATTAGATCTTCATATTTATAGAAATCGTATATAATAATATATCTATTTGAATTAACGATTATTAATATAATGCTTTCAAATATCTATATTAAATATGCATGTGACGAGTATAAACTCATAAATAATTCTGATAAATAACTCTCATTTTAATTAGAACACTTGGTAAACGATAAACCGATCGAAAAGTGTATTGGATATTATTAATGTAAAATATAATATTGATCTTGAAATAAACAACAAAACGTCAATAATCTCTTTATTGTTCGGATATAAACTCATCGGGATACTCAAGGGAATATTCATTGTATCAATTTTTTTTTATCAATCAATATTAATCTTATTGTTTTTATATAATAATTAATTAATATAGAATGAACGTAGTAAGTCGATAACAGACAAAGGAATTGTCGAAAATTTGAGAAGATTATAATACATTTACATATCGGTAAAACTACGATGAAATGAAACAAAACAAAACAAATGATTTATCTTTCTAATTTAGGAACACAACGTCAAGGATCTGACAATTTGTTTTTTCTTCTTTTCTTTTTTGTCTTTTCCTTTTTTTCCTCTTTTGGTGTTTCCCTCTCGGCCCTTTCTCGGAGAGTAACGAGCAACGAGTTGTAACGAAGTGTCAGGGAAACGGAAAAGGGATAAAATTTACTGTACTTCCGACATTGCAACTTGGTATTCTTCTGTCGTCTGTCGCCAGTATCTGCGAGTAAAAACTACAATGGCACTTTTCAAGCTAGCTCTATTTCGACACCTTCAAATCGATTTTTCTACAAAGGAAAGATCGTCCGTTACTCGACGGAAATGGAATTAGGCATTCCTTGATTCTCAGGATTTAGTCTGATGATTTTCATGGCCAAAGCAATTTAGAAGAAGAGTTGGATTATCTAGACGAGTTTTCTCTTACCTTCTCTTCTTTAAAATTTTCCTTTCTATCTCCTTTTACGTTTTTTTCTTTGTCTTCGTTTTCGTCTTCTTCTTTTTCTTTTCATCTCTCTCTGTCTGTCTGTCTGTCTCTCTCTCTCTCTCTGTCTCTTTCTCTTTCTCTTTTTACCTTCTTCTCTCGTGACACTATGGACGTACCAAGTGCGCGAGATGTGCATAAAAGCTCCGCAAATTGCGACATCCTCAGGCTTTTCTCAACCGATTTTACTTGGGCGGTAATCGCACCTTGTTATTGCCCGTCATAAACCCTCCTACCCTCTTGTCTCGAACTTACACTATGGAAAATGTTAAGAGGGAAAGAGAGAGAGAGAGAGAGAGAGGGAGAATTATCGAGAAAAAGAAAACTCCGATTTTAGTGATGATGGATTCGAGTTCAAAGTGATGACATTTCTTTTAAAGATAAACTGTACAAAGAAAAAGAAAAGAAAATAATAAAAGTTTCACTATTTATTGGGTGAATAGTCTTCAATATTTTATCTAAATTCAAAATTTTTTATTTAGATAAAACTTATTTATAATAAATGATCAGTGTTTATAAAAAAAATATCAATACGCAATATAAGTGACCCAAACCAGATTACTTAATTATTTATATTGCACAAAATATTCAACCAATGTACTGACCATTTATTTTACCAAATACTTATTGTTAATTGATAAAAAATTATGAAGTAGGATTGAAAAAAATGATATATATATATATATATATATATATAGATCGATAATGATATATATATAGATAGATATTTTATTCCTCCCCTCAGGGTTTGAAGGCGCTTTTCCAGAGGAGCGTACCCAAACCTCTTACAAACCTCTTACAATCCACCCATAAATCTCTCCAATCTCCACACCTATGTCTACATTTACACCTAACTAAAGCTTAAATCTTACATCTAACTAAAGCTACCTTATAACTAACTTATAATTATTTTACATACTAGTCAACTTAATGTGAACTACTAATCGAATAACAATCAAATAACAACATAACAAAATTCAACAACTAAAATAATTAAATAGCTAAAAGGTTATACGAGAAAGAGAGAGCGCTAATTCCCTGACAATGGGCTTCCGGTACCACATACATACACACATTCACCTCTTTGCAGAATCACACTCCCATTCTCCCATTTTCCCCTTCTTCTCCCTCCCTTTCTTCCCCTATTTTGCTTTCCAGCTCCCTCATCTACGACCCACCTCCTCACCTCCTTGCCCCAACACCTCCATCGTTCTCTCCCACCAACTCTCCTCATCCTCCTTGATCCTACATTCTCTTAACACATGCTCCCACGTCTCCTCATCCTCCCCACACATCCTACACCTCCTCTCTACCTCCCAGTACCTTGCCCCTCTCATCTCATTGTTCATCCTAAATCTCACCATCCTCCTCCACCTACTCTCCCCCACCCCTTCCTCAGATACTCAAGCACCTCCTCTCCCCCCCCTCCTCAGATACTCAAGCACCTCCTCTCCCCCACCCCTTCCTCAGATACTCAAGCACCTCCTCTCCTCCTATCTTCTTATACCACCTATTATATCTCGCCCCTTTAATCCTTTGCCCTCTTTCCTCCCTCTGAAACTCCCTGTCCCTCTATTCCCACCCGTCATAAACTTTCTGCCCCTTCTTCTCCTTTCTTCCATTTCCTTTATATCCCTACCCCTCTCCTCCCAGAATTTCCTTCTCTCCTCCTCTCGTCTCGATAGCTCCTTTCCCTCCACTATCCTCCTTTTCATCTCTTCCCAACATTTTCTCGCCAGCACCCCACCCCTCCCCTCCTCCAATTTTATCTCAAAATTCACTGCCCTTCCCCCAGCCCTTAGCCTGAATTTGTCCTTTTTAATCTCCTCCTTTATCATATATCCCGGGTTACACCAGTCTACCCCCAGTGTCCACCTTATCCACCTCTCCTGCATCGCCTCCACTTCCCTCCGCTCCCTCCACTCCCATATCTCCGCTTCATACTTCATCACCGCCCCCACCAATCTTTCATATAGCCATCATCTTCTCTTCCAATCCCCCGAAAACCTTCTTTTTCCTATTCCTCAGACCTGTCTGACTAATACCCCCTTCCTTTCTGACTCTTACCCTCACACGCTCATTCTGATTCCCGTTCCTCTGCATTTTGTATCCTAGATAGGAGAATTCCCTTACCTCTTCAATTCTCTTTCCTTTCCACCTCCACTTCACCTCCGTCATTCTCCCCCTCTCTTTTTAAATCTCATTACCTTTGTCTTTTCTACATTCACTTCCAAATTCTTCCAATCTACGATACCCTCCATCTTCCCCAACATATGCGCCATCCCCTCCTGATTTTCCGCTAACAACCCATGTCGTCCGCATACGCCAGGCAGAATACCTTCTCTTCCCCCAGCCTTATTCCCCCCATCCCCCTTTCCTCAACCTCTCTTCTACATCTTGTATCACAAGGTTGAAGAGACACGGATTCAATGGACATCCCTGCCTCACTCTCCTCACCGTCCAAAAACTCTCTCCTAGCCTTTCTCAACCCTCACCTCACTCCTCGTCTCCCTATAAACCTCTTTCACCCTACTCTTTAGTCCCTCCCTCACCCGTCTTTCCCTCATCGCCTCAAACAACACCTTTCTATCCACCGAGTCAAACGCTGCCTTTAGGGTCAGAAAAGTTAGCCACTACCAGTCCGCCCTTCCTTTTCAGTTGCCTATTCACTAAATAGTTTATCACATAAATATTATCCATGACTCCCATTTCCTTTCTGAACCCTGTTTGATTCGGTGGTACTATCCCCTTCCCCTTTATTTCCTCTCTCAGCCTTTCCGTCAGCACTCCCACATACACCTTATAAATCGTTGGCATCAACGTCACCTCTCTGTAATCTTCCACCTTATCCCCGTTCCCTTTTTCATAATTCGGGTTATAATTTTTTCCTTCCATCCTTCTGGCCACCTCTCTTCTCTCCACACCCTACTATATAACCTCCACACCAACTCCGTCACCCTCTCCCCTCCATACTTCCATACTTCGCTGGGCACACCATCCTCCCCCGATGCCTTTCTCTTTTTCAATTTATCTATTGTCCTCCTCACTTCTTCCCTACTCATCTTCGGCTCGTCATCCTCTTCCCTCCTCCCCCTCCTCCTACTAACACTCTCCCCTCCACACCTCCTAGCAACCTTATGAAATGCTCCCTCCATTTCTTTAACTCTATTCCCTCCTTCACCCCTTTTCCCCATTTCCTTTCTCTATTTACTATTCTCCACACGTCTTTTTCCGTCCTTGCATTTTCAGCCTCCTTCACCCATCTCGTGTTCTCTCTTTCCTTTTTCTCCTTGCATAACAGCTTATACTCTGCTCTCACCTTCCTATATCCTTCCCCTTCCTTTCTCCACTTCCTTCACTTTCTCCTTGCCTCCCTCCTCTTCTCTTCGCTTTCTTCATCCCACCAATCTTTCGTTACCTTCCTTTCACTTTCTCTCGCCCCCTCCATCTGTCTCACTTTCATCCCCAATTCCTTCTCTATTACTCTATCTCCACTACATTCCCACTCTATCATTTCCCTAATCCTTTTCCCACCTCTCTTTGTTCATTTTTCAATCCTTCTCCCCCTTTATCCACTCTCCCTTTCTTGTCTTTTTTTCTTCTCCTTTTAGTGACACAACTAGTGGACGATGGTTGGATTCTACTCTTCCCTACCTCCATCCTTACCGCCCTTTCTTTTACCCTCACTTCCCCTATTATATGATCAATCACCGACTGTCCTCTTTCACCGGTATACGTGAACTCCCCTTCCTTATTTCCTCCCAGAACTTCACCCCCTTGTTCCTGATCCCAGCCACGTTCCCTCGAATCCTGCTCTCCACCTTCCTACCCTTTCTCCTACCTTCCTACGTCCCCACGTCCCACCCTCCTCCTCTCCCTCCACTTTTTCCTTTTCCCCTTCTTCATCCTTTGCCTCCTACTCCCTTTTCCTTTCTCCTCCATCCCATTCCCCTCTACCCTCTCTCTCCCCTCCTCCCACCCGCATACCTTCCCCTTTCCCACTGCTTCCTTCCTTGTCACCCCCTTCCAATCCCTCAGTCTCCCTTCCTCCTCGTCCCACGTCCACCATTCACCGTCTATCCTTTTCTTCCCATATCCAATCCACATTCTACTATCCCTCCTTATTTCTTCCTCAGAAATTCTTTCTAACCTTCACTTCATCCTCCTTTCCTCCCATGTCAAGTCATCATCTATTCTTACCATCCCCCCCAAAGACCTTTCTTTTTCTGCATTACCTACCTTTTCTGTTCTCTGCTTTCCAGTCTCACCACCACCATCTCCTCTCCCCCTCCCCTTTCTTCCTACCTTCCTAACCCACTCTATTGACGCTTCCACTCCAATATCCTTCATCACCCTCCTCACCTTCCTTTCCAACTCCCCCTCACCACCCTCTAAATTGCGTATTACTATATTATTTCTTCTCTCTTCTCTTTCCTTCACATCCAACTTTCTCCCTATACTATTTATCTTCTCCACGACCTCCTTGTCCTGCCCTTTGCGTCTATCCCCTCCTTTTCCTCCGTCTCCTCCACTCTCCTTATTTTTCTCGCCTCTTCTCCCCTCCTGATCCCTTTCCCTTTTTTTCTAGTCTCTCTATCTTCTCCACCATTATCCTCTTCTCCTCTCTCCATTCCCTCCGTACCTCAACTATCTCCAACTTTAATTTCTCTATTTCCTTATCATATCCTTCCCTCATTTTTCTTAATTCTTCCTCCATCATTTTGCCCCACCCCTCTATCCCGTGTCCATCTCCTTCCTCATGCGACCACACTATACTTTCTTATTCCTTTTCAAAACCCCCTCTCTGCCTTTTCCATTTCCACCTCCTCCTGCCCCTTCCTCTTCCTTTTCAAGTACTCATCCATACACTCCGTACTACCTCTCCTCTCTTTTTTTAGCTCCTCTACCTTTCTTGGCCTCCCCACCTTCCTTTTCCCCTCCTCATCACCACTTTTTCTTTCCGCCGCCACTAATTTTTTCTCGCGCTTTTCCTCGATCCCCACCACATCCATCTCCTCCATATTGCCACAATCCTGCCACCTTTCTCGTCTCCGTAATCGTTCCCGTTTTTTCATCTATCCTTTGCGACCACAGCGCCTCTCCTTTCCCGCCTCCTCACTCGATACCTCTCGTTACTTGTCTATAGACTCTATCCTCCTCTCTGCCCTCTCCCAACCGCTTACCTCTCCGCAACCCAGCCTCTTCCACCTTCTCTCGTCTATTCCCCCTCAACAACCATTTTTCTCCACTCTCCCTTATACACAACTGCTCCACTTCTATTCCCTTACCCTCTCCACCCAAGTTCCCTAGTTCTCCTCTTCCTTTTTACCCCCTTTTTCCCTAAAATACAGATCACACTCACTCAAACCTGCCACTCACTTTCTCACCGAAACCGGAAGCCCATATATATTTATATATATATATATATATTTATATATATGTTTATATATATATATATATATATATATATATATATATATTGAAAAAAATTAATAAATCTTTGTTAACACATTCACTGTAGCGGAAGATGCCAATTGGCGAAATTGTTAACATTGCTGTGGTGTTTCTGACGGTTGTTCACCGTCATGAATCAAATCAATCCCATCCCTTCCCCACTCACCTATCCAAAAAATAATGATACACAAACAGCATCTAACAAAGGTATTTGTTTTTGTAGATACACCTAATGAGTTAGGACAAATTTTTCGAATTACTATCACTGTCGATTACAGTACGGATTTGTTATTTATTTAGCAGTTAATACATTTCTGTAACCACAAACGATCAAATAGTCAGTCAGTCAATCAGTTCATTGAATATTCTCCCTCGGAAGGGTTTCTATAATTCACGAGTTTAGTTGTTATCAATTTGGGATTGAGTCGTACCTTGGCCGATAAAAGAAAATCGGTCTATTTTCGTTTGCACTTTTATAGATTCTGCCGAGTGATTTTTTTCATGAAATCTTCGATCGTGGCTTTATCTTCGTTCCTTTTCTACCTTTCCAATAATCTCCTATTCTTCGAATTTTCTTCCACGGAAGTCTGTCTCGTTTATCACGTTCATGGCTACACTTTAGTTTACTCTTTTCTTTATATCTCTGTCCCTCTGTTTTCTTCTATCCTTTTCCAAACCCTACCCTCTCTCTTCTCTATCTGTCTGTTTGTCTCTCTTTTTTTCCGAATTCTTAAAATCCTTTGTTCTTTCTTCCATTGACATGTTACCCTCTCCACTATTCTCTATTTTCCATATCGGTTCTCGCAATGGGTAGTATTTAATCGAAACAATCTATTGAAGTAGAGAAAGGAATACATTTACTCCCACCTTATTTCCATGGAAAATTGAATCATTGAATTATTTAAATTCTTCTACATCCAATGCAATGTGGAATAGAGATTAATAAATAAATCGTTATTTGTTCGTTTCACATTTCTATGCGAAACTCGAAACATATCGTACAACGTTTTTATTATGCATTAAAATAATATTTTCACGTATCAAATAATCGAAATATCGAACTATTGAAATAACTTTTCGTTTCCTATACATATATATATATATGTATGTATAAAAATATGTATATATATATATATATATATATATATATATATATATATGTAATATTTTTTTGTATATATGTAATATGTAATGCAAAAGATTCAATATTATTACAAATGAAATAATTTTCCAATTTTTTTTTATACTACTGTTCTCGCATTTCTATTATATATATATATATATATATATATATATATATATATATATATATATATATATTTCTCCATTCATAACTAGGTGAAAAAGTGGGTAGATTTCGTTTGATTCCTAGAGTGAGAAAAAAAAGGGAGGAAAAAAATTGTATAGTAAATTGGAAACGAGAAGAGAAAGAGGATGTAGGGTGGTTGAAATGTACAACGAAAACGTAGATATAACCAATGCATAAATTTTTATTGCACTTTCTCTCTTCTTACTCTCTCCCTTTCTCTCTCTCTCTCTCTCTCTCTCTCTCTCTGTCTGTCTGTCTTCGTTTTTTTGATCTATTTATTGTTAGACCAGGGATTCTCAATCTCTTATGCTTCATGTAACCCCTTGCAAATGTGTATGTAACTGGTGTATCTCTTGTATAAATAGATAAAACTATAATTCTATTAGTAATTATATTCTTAAATGACATACAGAGTGTCTCAAAAGGTTTGATCTCGTACTACTTCAGGAGTATATCGGAGGGGCCTTTTTTGGCAACAACATTTATGGAACAATATTTTTACATTTTTTTTTCTTTTTTCTTTTTCTCTTTGTTTTTGAAGTTTCGTTTGATCTACCAAAGCACGTACCCTCAAGTTTTAATGGCGTAGCCCACTTTGAGAATCCCTGACTTAGACTATCCATTACGAGAAATTTTTTTTGGGGTGAAAATAAAAATTTCTCCAATCTGCGCCATCTGAATTTTAATTAACGTTTCCGTCGTTTCGAGTTGCTCTTCAAACGTCGTTCACCATCAGTTTCGAAGAGAGAAAGAGAGAGAGAGAGAGAGAGAGAGAGAGAGAGAGAGAGAGAGAGGGAGAGAGAGAGAGAGAGAGAGAGAACGAGAAAGGGGTAGTATAGTTGAAAAAGAAAGAGCTGGTAAAACGATTTTATTGGCAATACACTCAAGAATTTTAAAAGCTGCGTATCGTGGCAAACATACGAAATACGCCTCGCGTTAATTAAAACACAGACTTTTACCGTGGCAACCGTCGTCGTCGTCGTCGTCGTCGTCGTCGTCGTCCTTGCTACCAATCGTAAATTAAAAACAGTTTTTACGTTCGCGAGAACGAAGTTTAGTTGGTGGAATAAAAAAGAAGCTTCGAGATGATCGCAGAGAGAGAGAGAGAGAGAGAGAGAGAGAGAGAGAGAGAGAGAGGTTCGTTAAAATTAGATTTCCATGAATCGCCCCGTAGCACTTGGAGATACCGTTAAATGTATACTAAACGTTTGAACTTTCGGAAAGTAATTATTGATCGATTTAGGTCGATGTTAAGAAGAGAAAACATTTTTTTTCTTTTTCATTATTATCGAAAAACACATCGATCACAGTGTTTTATAATTGATATGTAGTCATTTAATTTAATAAAATTTATTAAAAGGAATAAATGAATATATAAATAGTTACGTATTAATTAATATTACTTACCTTTACCTATGTATATTTTGAAGTTAATATCTATTATATTAGTGTTTATAAAATTTGATATTATTGAAAGTGTTGTAAAGTCCATTTGTAGTTAAGAAAGAAAAAAAAAAAAGAAAATCTTACTTTTCTTTTAACAATATTATTAATTATTATCATATATTAATAATGAACATATTTTGTATTATTTTATAAACATTACTATTTTTATTAAACATGACTATTTTTTAATTATTTCAAACTTAAACTCTTAAATATTTCAATGTGGAACTTATATCGCTATAAAATAAAGAAAACGATTTGAATTATAACTTGAAATAAGATTGAGCACTTCAGTCTTTGAGTAAGGTCGATGTATTACAGTGTTTTACTAAATAATTAATATAGTAATTTAGTAAGTTACTAAAAAAATATATATATTGACAAGTTGGATTTTTAAAATGTTTTCGTTTATTCATTTATTCTAATTTTTTTCCTATTTTTGCATAATTCGTACTACGTATTTTATCGTATTTTACTTTATATTATAATTTCAATCAAAGACGCGTCGTGCATGTAGATTATTGAATAGATCGATAAAAAAAAAAAAAACGAATATAAATAATTGATGTCGTATACGAATGAGAGAGAAAGTTATCATTTTTTCGGCAAGCCTGATGAATTAGATTCATCTGCAAGTTAATCGAACACTGCTACGTCGATCGCAATTTCCCATTATCCAGTTTTGAAAGCTTCGAGGCGTCTCGTCGGATTAAAAACCGCGCGTAATCGGAAGAAGCGTGGCCGAACGATTCGTAGGATACGCTTGTAAACAAAACAGGACAGTCTGTTGGCAATCCGGTAAATTGAATCTGAATCAGGTTGCGAGTTTCCCTTGAACTCGAGGATTACAACTGCCGCAGAGTGGATGCTATCGAGCTCTGTGGCTTTTACTCCTGAAACGCTAGCGTGCCATCGATAAAATAAATTTATTGCAACTTCCAATAGTTTTGTAAACTCTTCTTTTTCTTCTTCTACTTCTCTTCTTTTTATTTATTTTCAATCGATTAAACTTTAACAGTTTATTCTAATTATTTCAATTTTTAAGGAATTATGATATCGCTTTGTACAAAAAATGTTTTATTATAATTAATTTTTTAAATCACAATAAAAGAATTTTTTCGATTGAATGTAAATAAAAGTTTACGCACGACGATCTCTATGTCCAAAAATTATTGCTTTAAATTATAACGTAGACTAATTGTTTAATTACTTTATATTACGAAGACAAGCATAATTGTTGCTAATGTGTCATTTTACTTTCATGTGTATACTTTTTAATTTGATAATTTTTTATACACTCATTATATCCATTAGAATATAATCTGTGTTGTCTATTAAAATCTCCTCGATATTAACTTTGTACAAATTATGATCCAACAATATGAAATATGATGATGTTATTATTGTTTAAATGAGTCACTTGAAGAGCGCGCTTATGAAGCATCCGCCTTGGACGCGTGCAAATAAAGCTGCATATATACAGGTCCTTTCATTTCCTAAGCTTTGTAGAATATTCTATTCCGTTGGGATAAATGTAACAAATGGTATCTGCTTTCGACATATTAATAATTAATATTGAAATTTCTGTACAGTGCTAAAGAGATCATTATTATCATTACTATTACTATTATTATAACTATTATTATTATTATTATTATTATTATTATTATTATTATTATTATTATTATTATTATTATTATTATTATTATTATTATTTTTATTATTATTTTTATTATTATTATTATTATTATTATTAATATTATTATTATTATTATTATTATTATTATTATTATTATTATTATTATTATTATTGTTATCATCATCATTGTCATCATCATATATTATTATTTGAGCAAGTACGAATGATTAATTATCAATGAAGAAAAAACATATTTCGATCGGTTAATATGCGATATAGATTAAAATAAAATTTAATTATACGTTAGATCGTTTAATCATAGGTATATAGGAATTTTTTTAAATACAGAAAAAAGAAGAAACCATTATGTCATATTGTTCTGCAATAACTATGTCGTTTCGAGTTTCTAACATCATGTTCGTCAATTTCGAGTGTATGGTTACAGAACAGAACATAAGAACAGATAGAATGACTGACAATGACTTATGACGGTATGTAGAGAAAAGTGGAACTCGCTAAAATCGATCGATGAGGAAGTAGTGGAAGAAGGAAAGCTTGAGAAAGAACAGACGACGTTTCCCACGACCATTGTTCGAAACTTTCATTCAAATGGGATTAATGAACTTTATAAGCGGAACATCCAGCGCTATAAAGTATTCCCGATAACTGGTAAATATACGGACCGGGGAATCATTATAACGATTTCTATCTATAGATAAAAATATCTTTTTTCTTTCTTTCTATTTTTTTTTTTCTTTTCTTTTCTCTCGTCTTTAATATTTTTATCATCATTTCTCTCGAATCCCTTCGAATTGACGAACGAGACCAGACACGGAAGGATGAGTTATATAAAAGATTGAATTTAGGTTATAGATTTCTTTCCATTTACCGATAACTTTATTAAAATTTTAATTAATACATCTCCCCTCTCTCTCTCTCTCTCTCTTTAGTTCTCTCTTTCTCATAGATAATGGTACATTAATTCATTTCCAACGATTTTATGTATAGAATTAATAGTTTTATCATTAGATATTTTATTACATAGATACGTTGCATTATTATGATACTTCGTATGTTTGCAATCAGCTTAAATATCTATTTAATCCTAGATAACGTATGTTATTTACATTCTCTCGTTTTGTTTTTTTTTTGTTTTTGATTAAAGTATTTATGATTTCGCTTTTAAATTGATCAATATGACCTTTTGGTATTCGATAATGTTCGTTCATTATTTGATAATTGCATCTTAGAGGAATTAATTTTTCAATTCGATGATTTTATTCGAAATATTTATTATTAATCAATGACGTAATTTTATAAGCAACTTAACGAATGGATAAATTGTGTAACAGACACCATGTCATTTAATATAATTGTTCTGATATATAAGTTATTATCAATTTATCGTTATATCGTTTGCAATTTCATGTTATAAATGAGCACGCCGCCATTGTCTTTATCTTGGTAATATTTTACCCTTACTATCGGTAACGTACTAAATCCTGTCTCACTTAAGCCGTGACCTGTGAAACTGTATTTTACAAAGAGCTTACAGCAAAAGTTTAAGACAGATATTATTAAATATCAGAGGATGTTTCAAGTTAAAAACTATCTACCAACTTGAATACCATAAATGCCATCAACTTTTTACGTTTCGTCTCTAGTATGTTTTACAGTTATTGATTTCATGAAAAAAAAGAAAAAGGTAGGAAAAAAATATTATAATAACCTGTTTTATCTAATTATTATTCGTATTTATTCGTATGAAAATAATTGCTTTTTTTTTACTATCCTTATCAATATATTTATCTTGTTGTCTGGCATTGACAAGGTCCAGGTAAACATAGAGAATAATAAAACTAGGTAAAATAGTTCCTGAACAGAGTCGAATATCGTTCGTTCGTTCGTTCATTCGATCGATCGATATTCGATGACCATCTGTTCGAGATTCATTTCGATTGAAGAGCAGACAGGCTTAATAATCTCGTACTTTGTACTTTCGAGGTCCGCGATATACAGTGAAATATTAATCGTGAATACTCATTGTCTGGACAGAATGCTCTCTTTGAAAACATAACTTATTCTATCGGTCGAACGAACGAATCGATAATAACTTTCGTATGGTCTCTAAGCATTAATGTTAAGTAGAATCCATACGTCCTTCGTGATGTACGTGATTTCTTTCGACTTTCGAAAAACACTTGATAACACTTCGTCCATAGAAACTATATTCCCACGTTCCTCGTCCACGAACTCCTCGTGAATACAGAAGAGAAATTTCTATCATCGTAAATTCATAATATTATCACGATAAATAAATTTCTACGATCTCACTTCTATTATTTTCGACAAAATATTATACTGTCCTACTTCCTACTCCAATATGTTCTTTCCCTATTTTCTTGCGTTTTAAGAAGAATGCATTAGATCTTCTTTTCACACACTTTTCATTCCATAGGACAATATATATATATATATATATATATATATATATATATATATATGAAGTAATATATACGTATATACATATGTGTATACTCGATTGATTTTAAGTTAGTCGAGAAATATGATACCAAAGGTATGTATAACTTTACTGAACGGAATAAGCACGAACGCGTATAATATACCACGAATATTCAACATAATTTATGATTCATATAACTCTCTCCACGAGATACTCTCACTTACTTTATCGATTCGAATGAGGATAGAGGGAAGAAGAAAAAAGGAAAAAAAGGAAAAAAAGAAACAAAGAAAATAATCACGACTCGCGGAGGTAAGAGATATTCAGAGTAGTCACGGACCGATTGTAAAACGAGAAGGCAATGTTTTTACTTATATATCTTTTCCGGCCTTACATTAGAATGCTGTTTTATAGCTCGAACTACTTACCAATAGTAGTAGTAGGACGTGAGCCACGAATCGACCAACTGTAATGGATACGACCTATCAGAGAAGACAAACAAATGGAAGGAAACAAAAATATCCTCGTTTCCGTCGATGTTGCTCTGTACTTTTTTGTTGGTTTTTATATTTTATATTTTTATTTTTGTATTTCCTTTCTATACATTACTTGCTAGATAGTTACATTGAAAATCTTCCTCTCAGAATGTCATATTAACCGAACCGTTTTACATTTATAAAAGAACTTAGCTCGGCGTGGTTCATTCAATACGAAGTATTATTAATTCGAACTATTTATCGATTATATTTTCGAACTATTAACAAGGATTATCAATTAATAAATGTATTTTTTATAACCACATGTAATTAACTTTGTTCATATATACTTACTTATATTTTAACATTCCATTCGGAGATTAAGGTTTTTGTATGAAAGTCACATTTGTCGACTAGGAAAATTTGTCTAACTTTTTTGCTTTGTTCCTTTTGACAATTATAAATGAAATTCATGAAAAAGGTAAAAGTCGCAATTTGACGTGAGAGCTCGGAAAATGCTAATAAAAATGGTTTTAGCTGCAAAGCCTCGAACTAAAATGGCATTTACCTGCTATAGTACTTAAACTGTAAAACTCATGAATGCATATATTATATGGATGTATGTGTGTTCAAAGAAATGAAGATATCTAGTCACGGAGATGAGAGAGGACATTCTGTAAAAAGGACTGATAATGAAAAGGAATAATGGTATTAAATAGTAGATTTGGATTAAAAGATATGTAGGTATCTGTGCATTTTCATCAACGTTATTTTGTTTAATAGAAATTTTTTCATCGATAATATGCTTCAATAATTTTTACATCGATAATACGAGAATGATTGATATCGTAAAAATTAATTATATCCATCTTGCGAAACGTATCGTTGCAAGTGAAAAATATTTCGTTATTTCGATTTCACTTTGGAAGGAATGAACGCCGAAATAAAGATATTACTTTGAATCTTGGTATTTTTTCTTTTTCTTTTTTTTTTAAATAAATATATTAACGATCGAAAGGTTGAAGAACGAAGAATACACTTTGACGGACTAACGAAGAAATAAAATAAAATAATATAAGATGAAATAAAATAAAAAATCAATAGAAGAATGGGACTTACGGGAAGGCAATAAATCGTAGGAATATTCTACGATGGGACGTTAAACGGGTCAGCGTTTCGTGAAGCCGTAGGATGATAAATCCAAGTGCATCGAAGTAAAAGTAGTAGTAGAAGAAGAAGAAGAAGAAGAAGAAGAGAGAATAACGAGAGAGAAGTAGTAGAGAGAGGGAAATGAAGGAAGGAAAGAAGAAGAGAAGAGAAGAAGGAGGAGGACAAGGACAATGAGAAAGAAGAAGAGGAAAAGGAGGAAGAGGAAAAGGAGGAGGAGGTAGAGGAGGAGAAGGGACGAAAGGAAAGTCGCGACCTCTTCATCTTATTTCGACGTTTTCGTCGAGCACCCACGAGTATCGAGACCATTAATTCTCACAAGGCAAGTGGGAGGAGGTAGATCTTGTGATCAGCTACAAGTTTCCTTCTTTCGAAGAAGTCGTGAAATATGCAGCGCCAAAGGGTGAGAGTTACCTACAGATAGAAGGAAGGAAGACAGAGACGGAGACAAAGGGCGACAGAGAGGGAAGGAGAGAGAGAGAGAGAGAGAGAGAGAGAGAGAGAGAGAGAGAGAGAGAGAGAGAGAGAGAGAGAGAGAGAGAGAGAGAGAAAGAAAGAGAGAGCCGAGGGAGGTAGGGAAAGAGGAAAAGGGAGAGGTGAAGAGAAACTGGGAGAGTGGTAGATAGTTCCGCAAGTACGTGCCAAAGCTCCTTTGTTTTGCGCTAGTTAAAAGTTGGTACTACTCCAAAGATAAGAGGATGAAGAGCAAGCGTTGAGAATGAAAGAGATAGAGATAGATAGATAGGTAGATAGAGACAGACACAGGGACAGAGAGAGAGAGAGAGAGAGAGAGAGAGAGAGAACACACTGACACAAGCGTACGCGACGGTTCGGAAAAGGAGAGAAAAAGGCGGGAAATCCTGTTGGATGATCGCAGACATTTTCTTTGTGCCAAGGTTCTTCATAAAATATATTATTTCGATCAAACTTCTAATGCTAGAACCATATCATTTCTATTTTGATGTAACCGTTTCGTTTTTTCTTCTTCTTTTTTCATTCTCTTTTTTTTTTCTTTTTTTTTTTTTTTTTAGCTTCCTTTCTTTTCTTTCTCTTAAATATTTCTTAAGTATATATGTTTCAAGGAAATTGTAAGATTGTCGCGCTCCTATAAGCGCGCGTGTGTCTCTTGTTATCGATGACTATAACGATTCAGTTTCAGTACGAAGTAAGTTTCTGTTCGATTCGACTCGTTGAAAGAGCAGCATCCTTTCGAAAGTTCGTCCGAAAAGTTTTCCGTTGGGTAGATCTTAGGGTGTTTTGAAATTGGGATGAGGGAAATGGGATAAAAGGGCCGCGTTTTCGTTCGTTCCGTTTGAACTTACGAGAGTAAAATGGATCTGCGATGGAATATAGAGGGGAAAAGGATAGAGAGAGAGAGAGAGAGAGAGAGAGAGAGAGAGAGAGAGAGAGAGAGAGAAAGAGGGGAGAGAGAGAGAGAGAGACGAAGGGAGGGGAGGAGAGAAAGGGAATGGTTAGAAAATTTGACGGCACTGCAGTCATACGTAGGACGCTACAGCGACGATTGCGGAGTGTAGAGAGAATGGCTCGCGTGATACGGGGAGGGGGCTGAATTGCAGCCGTGAGAGAAAGAGAGAGAGAGAGAGGGGCGGATGGAGGAGAGTGAGTGGGTGGAAGAGGGAGTCGAATCAATAACCTCTACAGCGGATTTGTCTTTCCACAGCCGATTTCACCTACGGCACCCTTCACCTCGTTTTTAAAGCGACGAACCGTGAATCTCTCCTGCATTATGTGCCCACCGATTGCCGCGTCCGTATAAACGACGCGTTTCATCCAGAAATTTCAACAATCTTCCGCAAGAGCAAAGCCATCGCGATTTTTCCTACCGGAAAAGGTCACGCTCTGCTGCGATATAAACGCATCCCGCATTTGATTTCTCCAGTACTTCATTTTTATAAACTTTTTATACTCATATTTGCTTGTTATTGTTTCCTCTCTCTCTCTCTCTCTCTCTCTCTCTCTCTCTCTCGATTTTTTTCTTCTTTTCTTCTGTTTCTTGTTTGTTTGACAAATATTAAAAGAATAACATTCTAGTAATTTGAATATTAAATTTCTCTGTTTTGTTACATGTCGTATAACTATTACATCTGACTCATCATCATATGTAATGATAGTCGAATAATACATTATTTATTATATGTAGGTGAAATATCGATCGAATAAATGTCTACGTATGTATATTGGTTTTTACCCTATGCCCTTACAGCTTATTATTATTTATGAGACATTCCATTCAAACAGCGTGAGCGCATATTATCTTCGTTTGCCGACTTGTTTATTCATCGTGTCTTTGCTCAATGATATTTCATTTTTTTTATATTTTTTGTTTACAAATTTTTTTTGCAAATTGTTTTTCTTTATTATTTTCAATTAATCTCATAATGCTAAATGATCACGTTCGGAAGAACGGTTAATTAGAAATTTTCTACATTTTATTATATACTTTGCCAGATGTGACAGATAATCGATTCTGTGCTACTTGTATCAACGAAAGGTTCTCAGATATTTGACAGAACGTTCTGTTGGGTCTGACAGTAATCGAATATCGATTCATACTTCAAGCGTTGTATTTTTTACACTAAACCTACAGCACAAATATATATATATATATATATATATATATATATATATATATATATATATATATATACATACACACACGCACGCACGCACGCACGCACGCACGCACGCACGCACGCACGCACACACACACACACACACACACACACACACACACACACAGAAATGATATTCTTACGGGTTAGAAATTCTGGTTTAGTTAATTTTTAAGAAAGCGTAATATTTCTATCGTTGCTCGTTAAAATCGTTGAAAGTGAAAGAGGGAAAAATAATTGACTGAAACTTTCACAAATTCAACGATCATCGTATAACCATATATTTTCCACATACTCATTCTATTTCTTGTCTCGTGATTACTTTATTTACATACATACATACATATACATACATACATACATACATACATATATATATATATATATATATATATATATATATATATATATATATATATAAAACGAAGACAAGAGCGATGGATAGAAAGATAGAGAGAGGAAGGGAGAGAAAGAGCTTCTTAATTAATCACGTTGAAAATGGAAAAAGCTATGAAAACACCACAACATATTCTATGAGCTCGATTTTTTCTTGTATATATGTATGCATTTTCGTAAAAAATAATAATACACTTAACGTATCGTCCGGTATGTGTGCTGACAAAATTACACTAATTAAATGTCCTCTCATTAAAGTAATATACTGACGACAAAATATATATTTCGTTGTAAAAAAGCGTAAGAAAGGAAAAGGGCAGAACAAAGGAGAATAAAAGAACGAAAGAAAGATATACAACACAGGGAAAAGAAAGAAGAAATATCACGATTATAATTAGTTGTTTTAGTAGCTCGTTTATTTGCTCCGTTGGCCATCTTTTTTTTCCATTTTACTTATGTTCTTTAAAATAAACATTTTAATTTAAAATATATTCTACTTTTAAAGTATCTCGTTGTCCAACAGCATATAAGCAAGTCTTCCCTCTCTTCTTTGTAGAATTATCATCAGAAAATAAATTATCGTTTCGTTCTAATTTTTAAATTAGAAATGCAACTTGATATAATGTATGATTGTTTTTCTGTTTTAGGTAAGTGACCATATTACGAGAAATTAACACATCTTTTCTGGGTGTATTTTTGTATTGGTGAGTCATCAGCTATCATATTAAATATCATTTTAATTTCACGTTCTACTTGTAATAAGAGACATTCTCAATCTTATATATTTTCACATCGATCACGTTTTAACCGTTTAATTTCAAAGCTGTTCGTCCATTTTTTTTCGATTTCTTTTTTTTTTTTTTTCTTCAAAAACGTTTTAATTGCGAAAGGTGTAGATCGATAGTCGCTTTGTTATTCGTTTATCGTCACTAATTTCTCTTAATTTAGGCCGGGACAGATTCGATATATTCAATCTGTTTTATTTCACCCTCATCCGTTTCTTCATTCGACTTACAGAGAGTTACAAAAATGTTCGGATACTTTTTCAAATTGAATAACTTTATAACTTTTTTCTCCCTTTTCTCTTTATATATTTTTTTTGTAAATGAAGTGTTCTGAATTTTTAGCAAAATTAAAGGAATTGTTTGTCACAAGATTTTTTGTAACGAAAAAAAATGTGTATAAGTTTTGTTAAAACCGATCATCTTATTTGTGTCTTATATGTCTTGTAAATATGATCAAAAATCGACAAAATAATATCAACTTAAAATTTCAGAACTTTTTAATTTTCCAACCCAATTACGAAAAGTTATTCGATTTTAAGAAATATTTGAATATTGTTTTGATTGAAAATACGTTATTATTCGAAATGTAATATTATTAATGAATAAAATCAAATTAGTCTTACTTTATCAATAAAAGTACATACCCACTCGAATAACTTGCGAAAAAAGAATACAATATAAGTAAGATAAATACGAAACGTTGAAAAGCTTAACTAAACGTTGATATACGCATAATCTAATCAGAAAGTAAAATTTCGTTTGAATACTGACCAAACATTTTGATATTATTTCAAGAGGTACAAAATTCTCTTCTTTATGAAAATAGAATTCTCTTGAGACCACGTACCAAGCGTTTTCGTATCTTTTGAAAACTGGTCGCCATGGTGCTATGGAATTAAAGTATTCGTATGAAAGGATAATCAGTTTGAATCTCGGTTCATTTTTATACGGCCAGATAGGTAATTTTTATCCGTTATTTCCATCTAATCGATTATCCTCGTTGGGTTTTTGCGATTAAATCTTGAATATATCAAAGATCAACTGTAAGCTATAAAAGGGGAGAATGGGGATGGGGTGACCAGAACCGTTCAGTTATTTTAACTGAAGATACTTTCAAAATGAATGCAAGAGTAACGTGTGTATTTTTTATTAGTAATAATATCTATATATGTATATATATCTACATATATATATATATATATATATATATATATATATAATACACACATGCACACACATATGCATAGGATATATCGAATTAATCTAGTCACAGGATGTAGTGAATCATTGAATGAAATGGACAAGCATATTCGAAAATTAACACGGATATCGTATGGTATTCATACCTTGTGGAAGGATGAATAGTCTGTCGATAGTATGTACGTCGATCGAACGCTTCGTCCCATTCAGAAATAGTATCCGGTATATCGTAACTGACATGAACTTTCATCAAGCTGATGTCGAGTATGTAACATTAAACAACTTTGTACGGAGAATGCGATGCGTATGTGGATATGTTGGAACATGATATGATATATTTACTACTTATGTACATTGGCGAAAACATTACCTGTTAAGTCCAATCGATCAGAATATTAGAAGGTCATAAAAGAATATGTTTCTTTTTGTTATCTTATACAAGAGAATAAATCATTATGTAACAATATTTCCATAATAGCCTCGGAGTACGTTTGAAATTCAGAAGAAAACATTTTTATTCGGAGAAATCATATTTTTAGAATACTATAGTTGTACAAGGCCATACCATAATAGCATTGTTGCAAATGTTCTTGTCCTCCATTACCTTGTCATTAGAAATGCCATCTTGCGCATTGATTGATGAACGCTGATGCATGTTTCATAGTAGCAATAACAGTGAATCCTGTAAATGACAAACTTCATCGGTATATTACAAAGCATTGTTTATTCAACAATTTACAGTTGTTATATATATATATATAAATATAATGTCCGACAAATTCTTTTAAGAAATGTTCAAGTAAATGAACTAAGAAATAAGTGATCATTTATGCCAAAATATTTTTCGTAGATGCGAATATTTCTAATCGAGAAATATCGAGGCAACTTCGTAGTATCATATTTGATGTGCATTAGGTATTGCACGCACACGCACGCACGCACGCACACACGCACACACACACACACACACACACACACACACTTACGTATGTATATACGCTTGCATATAGACGAATGCCACGAATAGGAGATAAAAACGAAAATACGTTATATTTAGCGGTGTAAAATCGGTGACGTTAAATGATAGGCAGGTTTATCGATGGATGCGTAGAAGATGGGGGGAGGAGGGACGGGTATCCAAAACGACGGTATGAAGGAGTATAAGGGTAAAAGTATCCTAAGGGGTAAAAGGATCGTGCCGTGGATATTTGTCTACCTGCGTCTGACACCGAGGCAAATTGAGATATCGATTTGCAATTTGGCACGTGGTACGGATCGTTTGAAAGTAGCTACCTACTATGCCGGCTGGAAATGCGGCCAATCGGAAGTGATCGCATCCTAATCTTTGAATAGGTAGATCTATAAAATAGTGATGCCTTTTAGCTGTACTGCTACGTAACGAGGAACGCGAGATCTTCCAATTGGAATCTTTTGATCGTCGCTTAAATCGTAATAAATTTCTTCAATTTATATCGATCTACAAGTGTTATATACTTATTTAGTATAGTTTTTTTATACTTTATTATTTCTTTTTATTTCGAATATTTTCAATATAGTATCTCTTGTTGCATAGATATTCATGATAAATATTTATTAAATTACACCTATTTACTGCTTCGTATTTCAAAGGAAATGATTTTTAACATGTGAGATACAATCTTTCTAATATATATATTTGTCTGTCACCCCCCCCCCCCTCTCTCTCTCTGTGTGCGTGTTAGGTATTATTATTTAATAATCGTATTATTCAAAAAATAATAGGATGACTAGAGTATAATTGGTATCGTTGTCCATTATTTTGTAATAACATTGATGCAAGGAATCATGAATATTCTAACGCGTAATCGCTCTATGTTGTTGTTCGTGAATTGAATAATAGATTGATGAATACGAAGATTAAATTAGTTTGTAGTTTATTTACAGGAAAAAAGTAACATTTATGTATATATATATATATACACACACACACACACACACACACACACACACACACATAAACACACATACATATGTGTATTCATTAGTTTTACGTTCTAAAAAAAACCATATATCTGAAAAATTCTATGTATTAGAGAAAATGAATGCTAATAATAATAAAATAACTTTGAAGCTTTCGAAATAGTTTGTAGAAAAGCTCTTTGCAATGGATCATTCTTTTTCATCCTTAAATATGACGATATAATGATCATAATCTGATAAATATAGCAAATATTTTTCACTATATCTCGCACGTATATATGTGTATATATATGAGTGTAACGTATAATATTATTAATAATGATGTTATTAAAGATGATACGTTAATTTTTCCCTACTGATAGGGAGGGTAATTCGGAGGAAAACAATGTTGTGTCTGAACGCTGTTCGTTGTCGCTGATCCTTTTGTTAATCGTCATTGCGTTATTCGCATGTTGTTCTCGCTTAGTTCACTGGTACGTCACACTCGCTGGACATTATCACTGTTTTGCTTCAAAATTTCAAGAGAGCTGCACGCCTACTCTTGCCTTCTTTTATCTCTTTCTCTCTCTCTCTCTCTCTCTTTCTCTCTCTCTCTCTCTATCTTCCAATATCTCCGATCCTCTTTTCTCTCCACAAATATACGCACCTTACAAGACAAATCACGCTTTATATATAAATATGTTTAAAACAACACTAGGTGGTTCACGCAGATAAAAAGACAAGAAACTCTTTTAAATTTTCATCAGGTTTTGGATGATTTAGATCAAAGATGGTAAAGAAAATGGAAGAGAGAGAGAGAGGTGTGTTGAAAATTCCACTCGTCTCGATTGTCCTGTTTCGTAAATTCTCTCGAAATTCTCCGCAACTCATTTTCCACATCATTTAGTTACCTTCTACCTTCGGCACAATGTCTTCGAGTTTTCAAGCTTTCGACAATTTTCGTTAGCTCGAAGCTCAAAACGTCTTTCGCGTCTACTATCTTTATCTTTTGAGTTTCAAAATTAAGGTACTATTGACAGTGCCTAAAAGTCACATAGTTTCTCCTTTCTCGAAACTATTATCGTTTACACATTACGCATCATAAATTACTATTCAATGGATAATAATATTGGACCATTGTATAATGTATAGAATTATTTTATTAATAAATACTTAAGTCATAGACGATGTTTCGTAATAATAAAATACAATTTGCATAAAATAAGGAAACTTATGAATGGAATACCTTGAAAAATCTTGATACACAGTTTTTACTTGAAATTATATATTTATTTAAGCGTTGTTTTTCCTCGTCGATCACGATTGTTTTTTCGTTTTATGTTTGCCTGAGAAATATTGATAAAAACGATAATTATAACCAATTCTAAATGTGAGATATTTTTGAAATAAGTTTCTTCATATTTTTCCAATTGTCTTATATGAAAATGTATTTAAAAGTCCATGTAAGTGATACCTAAGTACGTCTTTACGTTTACGCATGAGCGTGTCGTTATTTAATAACAATCTCGGTGACTAGTGTGCATCGTAAACTCTTCCGTATCCATCAATTTTCTCCGTAGAAAATGATAGATGGGCTTTTCCGTTTCATTGCTCCTTCCTGAATTCGCTTTAACTCCCCCCCCCCATCCCATCCAACCTTACCTCCCCTCCTCCTCCTCCCAGCCTGCACCCCGGGAAATCAACGAACCGTTATATTCAGCACGCTTCTCGACGTAACGTTTAATGATGAGAGTTTTATTCGTCTTTATTTTTATGAAACGGAAAATATGTAGAAGATAATGAACGGATACGGACAGAGTTTCTGTCAAAGCATTTAGATAATATTTGTTTATTTTTCATGTTGCTAACATAGGATTATAGGTATTTATAATTGTTTTGTATTTATTCATACTATTTGTATTGTATTTTCATAATTATTATATTTGAACTATAATCTTAGTGTAATATTGATCGATACGAAATAAAATTTTGATATAATCATTTTTACGAGATAAGAGTTGAAAAGAGGATTTGTTCTTTTGATCCAAATTGAAGTTTGTAATATCCTATAATGGCTTATCCATTAGATTACAGTACAATGTATATATATTTATATATATCACGTTTGATTCTTCTTAAGTTAAATTGGAAGATAGCGTAAGTAACGTTTCGATTACAATAAAAATTACAATAAAAAAATTAATAACATAAACGAATCGATTCGAAACTAGAAAGTATTGTTACTCGCCTTCCATTTAGCCTGATCATAGTTCCCCGATTCTTTCGGTACTTTTGAAAGTTTCACATTATCTTTAATATGATTTGTTAGATTTTATATTGTTGTATCTATTGCAAGAAAATTTTATATTTTGAACAACCATTGGCGATCCATCTACCATTTCTTAATCGTACTCAATTTTTAACCTCTTTTTAGTTGTCCATAAAATATAATATCGAAACTCTTCGTGATTCGAGTTTCCTTTCATATGCGTCATCGAACAATTTCTTTTTAACATATTCTGTTTCGTATTTGAAGTATGTGATTTTATTTGTTTAATATACATATACATTTTAATGATATTAAATATTATTAAATAATAAATAGTTATTATTAAATAATAAATATTAAATAACAAATAGTTATTATTTAATAATGAGTATTAAATAACAAGTAGTAATTATTTAATATTGTAATAATATAAAAATACTTCTATCGGAATAATTTCAATCCGTATTAAATTTCGAGGATAGTAATAATAAAGACGTTCGTTTATTCGAGTTCTGATATATAAATAAATTTTACGCTTTTGAATATTATATCTTTGAACGGTCATAAAATTCGTTCCATTTTTTTATTATATATATATTACATTCTCTCGAAATTCGATAACGTACAACAATGGAACATTGTCCATTGGAGATTGTACGATAAATAACTTATTATCGTAAGTCATTAAAATCGGTTTGAAAAATTATGAACGAAGTCATATGAAACGCACTATCAAATCAAAAATCGCATCGAACTTTTTCCCCTTCCTCTATAATATCCGATAACTGATATCAAAAATCACGCGTGTGGCATGATTAAGTAGAGTAGTTACATCCAATGTTCACGACACCTACGGGGACGAGTTATTACTGATTGCATTAATCTGCATCCTGAATACACGCTTCATTAATTGGCAGGTAGCTTAGCAAAGTGGAATGTTCCTATATGGATTAGTAATTAAACCACGTTAGTGATATCCTTTGAGATTTTGCATGAAATAGGTAAATGAAATACTTGAAAAACACTTAAAATAATAAATGAATAACGAAAAGGAATTGTATTAAAATTGATTTCAAATCAATATTTCTAATACCGTTTAAGAAATTCATACAAGTTTATTATAAAATGTAATAACTCGAATAAGATGTTTAGAACAAGTGTGATACTTTTTTTTTTCATTCTGTTCAAATCGATATCAAATGAATACAATGAAAGAAATATTTTTTATTTTGCTTTTATTATTCTCTTAATCGAAAAATTTTCTTAATGACAGATAATGGATAAATTGAGTTAGTGAGTACGTGATATAGTTCCTTTCAAATCGATCACGTTTTCGAAATTTCGCGGATAAATCGGCCTGATTTTAATCGCGGTTCTTATAAAAAGGGAACAAAATTTTAGGTTATATAAGAGAAAGAATGGAAAAGTTTTTAGGATTCATCGAGTAGAAGGTGATAGAAGGAAACATGTAAGAGGGGATACATGCATGAGGAGAGGGGAGGAATGTCATAGACCCCCAGCAAAGATTCAATCTTCTGCCAGCTTCATCGCGAAAAAAGATCGCCGTGGATTCAACGAAGCGTGTTTTGGATAACTACAAATTCAATGGAGTGAGAAGGCGAGTGGTCTCTATTTTCTTCGTGTGCAATGCAAGGACGGTCAATAGAAAAAGAGGGAGGGATGAAAAGAAAGAAAGAAAGAGAGGGAGGGACGGAGATAAAGAGAGAAAACGGGTAGAGAGAGGGAGAGAGGGAGGGAGGGACGAAAAGAAATAGAGAGAGAGAAAGAAAGAGAAAGAGAGAGAGAGAGAGAGACAGAGGGAGAAAGAGAGAGAGAGAGAGAGAGAGAGAGAGAGAGAGAGAGAGGGTGGGATAGTATTCAGATAAACAAAAAAGGAGAGAGCATGAGATAGAGAAAATATCAAGATAAATAGAAAGAAAACGAGAAAACAAAGAGATAGAGAGAGAGGGGGGGGGGGGGAGAGAGGGAGAATAGTAGTAGGAACTTAAAAGATATTTTGTACTAGTTTCGATACTTCTAGAAAGCAAAGAATTGCTTTGAAGTAAGCACGATAGTTTTATCCGAAACGCAGAGAGCCAGTAGAAAATTATCAAACAGTGGAAGTTCGCCGTTGAAGTTCGACGAAAGTTTAGGTACGTTCCTGAAGCGGTCAGTGATGTTTTTAAACCCATCTTGAAATTCTTGTGTAACATAAAAATATACAGGGTGTTTTGTTGTAAGTCTTATTAAACATTGCATGTTTTAATTCATAATAAATATTGAAATTTTTAATTTTAAACGTTATCCCGTTAAAAGTGCATCTCGCGTGATATATGGACTGTTTATTTTGAAAGTGCTGTAATTCCATTAAAAAAGAAAAAAAATGAGATCTCATAATTTGTGATTAATTTAGTTAAAACTTTTTATTTATAAATAGTTAATATTTAATATCTTAAAAAATGCCAATGCATTGTTCAATTTAAAATTGGTCAAAAAAGAAATTGTGTAGCGATTGATATGCTAACCTTTAATTTTCTCGAAACAACAACAAAAAATACTTGCACCATTTTCAAAATAAACGGTCCATATTAATGATACTCACGATACAAATTACTTCGTTCGAAATTTTTCGCAACGTTATTTCGTACGAAATATTTATCCGATATAACTTCGAAAGACTCTTATTTCGTACGAATATAATATTATAATTTCTCTGAATGATTATTGTTGAATTATTAAAATTGTTCGACATACGAAAATTTCGAAGAATATTTTATTTGTGGTAATGGAAAAAAAAATTAAAAAATAAAATAAAATAAAGAAGATATAGAATAATACCGTGAAAGCGACCTTTATGTTTATCTTTTGATTTATGCTCCTATAATTAAAGTTGTCACCTAACGTCGTTCTAACGTTTGTCCATATTGAAAATAATTTTGCTATATAGCACTACACTGAGTAGAGCAGAATGTGTCGTCGTAAGACGTTTTGAAAATCATGCTCAAAGAAATACCAAAAGATCCGGAAAAGAGGATCTGAATCAATATGATCGGACATGAGAAGAAATACAGCCCCTCCGACAATCGCTGAGATTTCTTTTTTTTCCTTCTTTTTTTTCCCCCTTATCATCCGTACAACATTTCATTCTCGATATACATAGGATATACATCCTTTATAAGCACATGTACATGCACATAGTAATTCTATATTGTGTGTGTGTGTGTGTGTTTATAAGTCTATATTATGTTTGTTTGATCCGTAGAACGTAATTTAGAAAACTCATTTTTTACTTTTTTCCATTCAAGTCATCGTCTCTTGTTCATTTTGTATAAATATGAAGTATCATCGTCAGTTAATCTATTTTTTATGGTTGTAATGACTAATGAATTAATTTTGTATGACTCAATGTAACTTTAAAGTCACACTTTGAAGTTATTACGAACAATATATTATACTTGACATAGTATAATTATATCAATGAAGGTTATGTCATAAGTGTCATATTATATAATTAAAGTTTTTTAATTGAAATTTGATTATATAGGGTAGGGCAATAATTTTAATCATCTTGAATATCATCGTTCTTTTTAGATATATGAAGAAATTATTTTCTTTACATAGATTTATTTATGCTAGGAGGGAGCCATAATATGACTGATAATTGTTTGATTATAGAAGAACGCATTACAAGAAGAAAAATCCTTTGAAATTTCGATTATTCAATTTTGTACATTGACAGTTATTAACAGGCCTTATATTTCCGAATTTTAAATAAACAAAATAAAATTTACATACTTATAATAACAATTGAAAGGATCTTATTACCTATAGTTATGTCTTTATTAGAAAAGAAATGAAAAAATTCAATATTAAAAGTTATTAACAAAATCGATTTTATTATACCAATATTGTTACAATATTTAAATAAATAAAGAATAAATTAAACTTGAAAACAGTATTTGTTTGAAGTTTCTACGACTTTCCGTTCCGAAGATACCACCATTGAAAGATTTCCATTCATAATTCTTATAGTACAGCTGTTCATTGTAATAATAGTAGTAGTAGTAGTAGTAGGACCGCGTAAATTCTCGGAATTTATGTAGGTCAGTGAGTCATTGAGTCAATTGAATGAAATTATATAGGTTAGTTGGTCAACGTAAGCTTCTTCCATTTAAATGAAATATCACTGGAACTAAAAGTCGTAGAGACTTGATTCAAATATCATTTTAAAGGGTAGATTTTTCTCTATTTTTTCAACGTATTTTTAATAATTAATTACATTTTTGTTATAAACTATTTTTATGAATAAATTCATAGAAACTTATTACTTATTTTCATAGAATCTTATTTTGTCAAAAAAACAAAAATAAGTAAATAAATAAATTCAGATAGCGACTGATTTATAAAAGTACATAAATTAATAAATTGTTGATAAACGAATCACTTTTTGTGTTTGTTTCAAGTCTCTTCTACGACTTTTAATTTCGGAGATTTTGCTATGTACAGTAAATGGTATATATGGCTATTAATAATGTAAGAAAATATTGTTTCTTTGGTAAAATAAAATATTTTTTTTTTTACTTAACACAGTTTCTCCATACTCTAAAAAGAATGGAGCTATTTAAGGTAATCGAAGTTATTGCTACACCCTGTATATATGAAAATAATTGCTGTTATAGAATTGGTGTTAGAGAATATCAATTCTCTTGATATTAGACCCGACAATAAATTAAAAATGAAGGAAACATACAATGTAGACAAATATTTTATTTATTTTCCTCAAAAGTTAACACAACCTTATGATAAGATAAATGGATGAAAAATGTTGTTTCTTTTTCCGAAAATACAACTTTACTGTTTATGTTACTTTATTGTTACGCATCGTTGGCCTCTTTACACTTTCCAAAAGGTACGAAAAGGAAATGCATTGTGCTTGATAACGCGTACCTTATTGCCATATAATTCATTTTATCCCCTTGGTAGGACACACGATCTAGTTATATAAAGGTTTATAAATTGGCCACATGCTTTACTATCGCTAAGAGAAGAGCCATATTTTCGTGACAGATTTTAAGGTACAAAAGATTTGATTTAAAAATTATATAATACCATTCGTGATCTATACATACAATATCTACGAGGCATTTTTGACGAGTATAAATATTGTATAAAGAGGTTTTGTAAAACAATAAAACGATTTAATCTACTTTTATTTGCTTTCGCTTGATGAAATATTATTTTAATTTTCGGAAATATTTTTTAATTAAAAGGAAAAAAAGAAATAGCTCTGGCTGTATAAAATAAAAGAGAACGTAAAAGATTTCTCATTCAAAATTAGATTTCTTAGAATAATTATACTTTTTTAAAAAAGAACATTACTAGATATATGCGGAAATCTTTCGTTCGAAATATTTTGTCGGAAATAATGACATGAAAGAGAAAATAAAAATAAGAAATACTTAAAAAAGAAACATCTTATCTGGTATAATCTTTGATACAGTTATTTTCAGAATATAGTTATGTCAAATTAGAAAGTCTCACTGAGAGAACAATAGCGCGAACACTTTTAGACGCGTACGGACAAAGAGACAAGGAAGCCTTCCGCGATTTAGCGGAGCACAATGCAACGTTAAATTGAATCTCACGAAAGGAAATCACAAAGCCTTTGTCGCGACAAACACACATATGCGCTCTCACATATACACTTACAAGATACGTGGTCTAGTAAAATATACAAGAGGGGCTAATTAGCGTACAGCTAGTGCCTAGTTAGCTAGTATCACGCGTTCACGTTCACATTCGTACGTGTTTCGTTACGTCTCAATTGTATCGTCAGGTCGTTGTGACGATTAGATTATTGTCATAACTGAATAATGAGTAAATCTATGATTATACTTTATTATTGGCTGCCGCTGTCTCATCTTTTATATATTTCCCTATTAGACAAAATCTATCGAATTGCTATTTTTTTTTGTAATCGAAAACAAACAATGAATATTGTTTGTAAGTTTTGTTAATAATTGTCAGTTAATTATTTTCATCATTTACAAATATCTGAAAATTGAACTATATCTATAAAATATTAGACCGAGTCGGGTCTCACCTACAGGGTAATCTCACCTGGAATTATTCTATATATATATATATATATATATATATATATAGAGAGAGAGAGAGAATATGCGACGTTGTTGGGCCCTGCAAGCTATTGTTTTGGTGATCAGAAAAAACAACGTATCGATAATTAGTATGCCTCACTGGCGAAAAAATGTAAGTACAAAGTTCATGAAAAGACACAGGACGAAGCCGTAGAATCTTTGTTAATTGCATACATATTAATTAATATCGTTTGGTTTTATTTTCCCTTATTTTTCTCTATCGAACGTACATAGATACATTTGTCATGAAATAATGTATATATGATACATACATACATACATACATTATATATATATAATATTTATAATATATATACATATATATACATATATATATACATATATATATATTGTAACGTCCTCGATTGGGTCACGAAAAGCCAAACCGAATAGGTTATTTTGCCCATTTACACCAATCTAGTTACTAGCCCCGTTTTTAGTAATTCCTTAGATTTTACCGGGATCGGGGCGTTTTCGTTCGCTTTATTATCGGTTTAACTTCCTTAGAAATGCCACTGAATTGCCCCGTGTTTAATTAATTTAAAGCAGGGACTTACCAGTCTCTTTCCGGTTGTGACTATTGCCCAATGTATCGTCCATATAATAATAAAACCTTAATTTTTAACAACAAATAATAGACTTTAACCGACAGAAATAAAAGAAAAAGAAATATTACAAATAAGGTACAAGAATACAAAAAAAAAACATTTAAAGTATAAGTGAATATATGAAATTAGATACTTGACCGGATATGTGAAGAGAAAGACGAAGGAAAGAAAAAAATGAATGATTATTAAAATTATTCGTTTTTTTCTTTTTCGGTTTTAGCGTTTTTCCAGCCTTTGGTACGCGGAGATTACAATCGTTCTGCGAGTTGTAAATTATTCCGCGCGGCGATTTAGACTCACAAAAAAACTAACTTAGATGCGATTTTTAGATACTAATCTGCTACGAGACCTTAGAACTAAATTTTCGACTGACTTTTTGAAACTCCGGGTTTAGACTGACTTTTTCGGCGCTTCTCCAAATATTCTGTGCGTTACAATATTGGGAGAAGGGAAAGGGAAGAACGATATTGATTGGCAGCGTAAGACGTTTTCCAAAGTCATTCGTCAAAACGAACGAGCTACGAATTTGTACTTGACAGTATAAACGGACGCAAATAAACAAGTAATAAAACGATTAATATAGAGCAAGAACATGGCAAAATCGATAATCAGATTAAAGTTTGCTTTCTTCCTAAAAGAGATATGCTCGAAATAGAATTCGAAAAGTATTAGAAAAAACGCTTGTTATTCGACTTTTCTCTCTTTCTTTCTCTGATGTTTCCACAAATCGATGTTTATTTGTCGTTCGTAGGCGGTTTAAATGTCTTTATATAAAACAACAATTTGTTGCTACACGGTGACGTGACATATATATATATATATATATATATATATATATATATATATATATATATATATATACACACACACAAAATAAATAAACAAAACATAATATGGATATGTATCCACATATATTACATCCATATATATATATATATCCAATTAAAATTTTTTCTTCTAAAAATAATTTGTACTAATGTTTTAAAACTAGGATGAACGCGTGCACGTGTAATCTACTTAAAGTAACGTACTACTCAATGGCATTAGTCGGTCGCTAAAAAGATGGAAAGGATGCTACCACGAATTCTACTCGAGTTTTAGAGAATTGAGGAATTTAAAGGCACTTTCGAAAATTCGGTTTCATAGATACAGTTTGAAGAGAAATCAATATTCTTTCAGATTGTTTAAATCTTTTATATTCAATTTAAAATAGTTATTAAACACATTCGTAAAAATTAGTCGAAAGGTACGTTATTAATCAGAAATTATATATGAAACGAAAGCTCTAGAAATATTTATTTTTTATTTATATAAAATTTAAAAGAAAGAGAGAGAGAGAGAGAGAGCGAGAGAGCAAGACTTTATAATTGAAGATACTATCAAGTTTCTATTCAAAGGAAATCGATGAAATCTTCGGAAGACATTCGAGAGATTAAATTTTCCGCGAATAATGTTTACTTTGATTTATTCATCAAATAGAAAGTTATGTTAAATCTCCTTCATTTTAATGCATTCCCTTCTCTGTATTTCTTATACTTCCTAACGAATTATTTATCGCTTTTTATCCCCGATAGTTACAAGGTTCTCCAAGCATTTCCTATTCCATTATTACTGCCATTATTTTTTGATACGCATAGAGGAACACGTGTTGCAACTACTTGCAGCGGTGCATATTATGTAACCATGCTGACGTTAGTATCTGACCTTATATAATACATTATAGCCGGTCGTAGAATATAATACAAAATGGCTATACAGTATAATAACGATTGAGTACGAAGATGAAAAAAATTATAATTCCTTCAATAATGCATAATTATTTTCGATTGCTTTGATCCGTTAAATTATTTCACAATTTTCGTTCGAGCGTGAAATTTATATAAAAGAGAAAGGAAGAACATAAAAAAAAAAAAAAAATAAACAGAAAATTCAATAGCGCGAAATCTTTGACGATTGATAAAGAGTACGATACGGTACTAATATGGATGCCGAAATGATATTCGAAACGCGAAACAAATTCTCATAAAATACATAGCAAAATGCACGATAATGCACGAAATTATTCAAAAACGAAAATCTACGAATACGAATTGGCAAATGGAATATTAAAAGATATGACTCACAATTAGAAAATGGATAGACGGTTGAGCGTAGTTTAGAAAGGAGGAAAATGATTTAACTCGTGCGATATTAAATACGTATTAAGTGGCAGAGGGTCCGTTATTCCCTCTCTTTCTCTTCAACCATTTTTAACGATATATGAAATTTCGTAGGATAGTTGGTACATTCCATTATTTAACTCATCTGAAACTAAAGCATATACTATCATATTTGACCCACAAAACTCTAACTGTGTTATACATAGAATTATTAAAACTTTATTTCAATTTGAGGAACTCGTATCGGAACTCGTTGGAAATGCATTAAGATAAAAGAAGAAAGAGAGAGAGAGAGAGAGAGAGAAGAGAGAAGATTTTCTATATGTCATCTTAAAACAATCATGTAAATTTCAAATGACATAAATCAAATACAATATTCAACTATACGAAAAAGATTTGCGACGATAGAAACAACATTTAATGTATGTAAATAATTGTTCTAAATTCTAGGATATTATAATTGTGATTAAAGAAAAAATAAATAAATAAATGTAATTAACGAAAAAACAAATAAATAAATAGATAAGGAAAAGTTATTAAATAGCATAAAAAATCTTCGTGATAGGAATTACTTTGTACGTATTATCAGGAAAAATTAATCCTGGATACGGTTGAATCATCGATTAGAAGATAAATTCTATTGATTTTCGAATTTTTCGAATATCGAACGAGATATTTATTCTGAGCTTGATCACGCCCAAAAGTTTTTTCCTTTCTTTCTTTTCAGTAAAACCTCAACAAATTTACCTGTCGGGTCCTCATATACATACAATACCTACGTGCATTTTCACCGGAAGCGGATGAATCCGATCTATCATCAAAATTTTCCACCTCTTTCTCATCCGCGTGCTTTCGCGCTTTGTTACGTCTACCGTAAACGATCATTCATTTATTCGTCGCTTGGGAAACTCACCCTCTCATTCATTCAATTCATCCCGTCGTATCGCCTCTCCATTATTTTTCCAACTAATCTGGTTAACCAATTTGCGGCATGTTATTTCCGTGTTCAAACGGGTCTTTTGTATTCGTTTTACGAGAACTATTTTTTGATTTTAGATAGTATTAGTATTAGTATTTAGACAGTATTATATATTTATGAATTTATAGTATTATTTATTTATAAATAATATTGTTTATTAATTAATAATACTGTCATTATTATTTATTTATTATTTAATATTATTTATTAGTATTTTATACAAATTTGTTTCAATGGCATTTAATTTTCTTTTTCTTTTTTCTTTTTCCCTCTCTTTTCTTTTCGATCTATTCGATTAAGCGAGTAACACGAATTTATGATGATTTTTGTTATTCTCTGATGTTATTTTCTGTATACTGTTAGACAAATTAAAAAAATATTAAACATTTGAGAAGAATATCTTACGAGATGAAATTAAATATGTAAAGAACGAGCTGTTACTCGAAAGAAGATAGAAAACAAAATACAAATAATATAAAAGATATTCGTGATGATATAATTTCTTCAAGTAAAAGTGTGAAGAGAAATAGATACAGAGATAAAGGGGGGGGAGGAGGAGGAGAGAGGAGAAAGGAGGAACGGATAATAGAAAAAATAGGGAAAAATTTATAGGATTTCTGATAGAGCTGAATAAAAAGAGGACGAGAGTATAAGAGTAGAGGAGGGTAACATCAGAGAGTAAAATCTGGGACACGCACGAGAATGCCTTCAGTGGCGGCTCTTTCAGCAGCGAAAACGTAGTTTCAAACGAAGAATTTGCATATTTTTGCATTTTCCGTCCTTTAGGAAGGCCTCCCGTGCTTTTCCTAGCTTTTCCTAGAGATATGGATCCACGCGTGGAAGATCTTTCGACTTTAAGCTTTGATGCTTGAGCAATGCCACGCTCGTTCTTGATTTCCCGTAATAATTTTCTCTTCCATGGGAAATTCTCAACAAGGAACTGGAAAAGGAAAAATACAAAAACAAAAAAAGGAAAGAAAAAATATTTAGAAAAAATAAAAAGAAAAGGGAACGAGCGAGATAGCAGAGAATAATATAAATTTTTGTGGTTTGCCTCTTTCACTTTACTCTTTACCTTAGCGTTTTCAATAACGGATTTCTCTCTTTCTATCTCTCTTTCTCTCTCTCTCTCTCTCTCTCTCTCTTTCTTACAACCAATTTTATTGCAATCTGTAATACGCCAAAGCGCCCCCATCCCGCCCCCCTGCCCATTTCTTTCTGCCACCTGACGACTTTGTTACACTTCATTCCTTTTTTTCGTCTTTGACGTGGAAATCGATCAGACCAAGCGCTAAATTGTTAGGATATTTATCCTTAATTGTCATTATGATTCGACGCCGAATTACTTTTCCAAATTTGTTTTCCGAAGGAATATTTCGACATCATGTAGTAGTTACTAATTATATAGGTATTACCTACAACATATTTAGGATGCTCTACGAGTGATATTAGAAAATCGTTTGGCAAGTTTAACCAGACTCAGTCTAGATTTAATACTAAGAAACTGTGTATAATCCGAACTTGTTAATTAGCTCCTTAGAAATTTCCTCTTTGAAGGAATGACTATTTAATCTACAAATATTTTCCCATTGCTCTTGGATATGTACTATTATATGTAGGTGTATACATACATATATGCATTTCGTTGTCCATTTAAAGATAAGAAATATCATAACATGTTATTATTTTCAATAAAAATTTAATTCTTTGTTTTACTAAATTCTTTATTAATACGAAACGCACATCATTGTAATTATTGTTTGTATCAATATAATGAGAATCTTGTATTTTTTTTTAATTTTTTTCTTTTTTTTTTTTTCAATCAAACGTAAATACGCGTTATTAGGAGATAGTATGTAAGTGTAGAAAATTTTATTAAATGCTAATCTTTTTCCATAAAAGTATGAAGTAAATAAACACGTAACAATACTCGTAAACTATATCGTCGGTGACCATCGTGTGAATTTTCGAATGGTACTTTTTACATTTTCCTATACATTTTGTTTGCTATTTTTATTATGTATTATTAGATAAAACGTATGTACAGAGATAATATCAATCGCCAGAAAATAAATAAATCCCAATAACGTCCAACAAAATCGATGATCTCGTATGCATTAAATTACACGTTCGAGGTTATTCGAAATAAAGATAATAGTCAACGTTAACAATTAGTATACGAACAATCAAGTGACATACATTTAGATATGTATAAATTTTTAAATATACTTATCGACTGATATTATATCATATAATTATAATTGATTACGAATCACGTGTCTTGCGATGATTAATTTTTATTTTTCATTTTGAATAATTCACATCTAAATATCTCTAAAAATGTATTAAGTAAGTAATCCCGTCCGATACTTCTATCGTATTTCATTAAATTCCTTAGAGACTTTATAATATCAATACTATTATAGTTTTATGCGGTGCAGTCATTAATTTCTGTAATATTGCTTGTTAGGTGATTCAGTTGATTCCGTGAAATTAGCTAGACCGCTAGGCCATCAAATAAACAGGAATCGTATAACAATGCATGTCATGGATAGCCCGGGAGCATTATGAAATTTGTTTTGCACGAGGGAGAGAGAGGGGGGAAGGGGGGGGGAGAAAGAGAAGGTTAACATATAATAACATTGTTACCATAAAAATGCAATACTTGTTAATAACATACTTGTTATTAGCGATTGATATCTATTCGAAATTTTTCTGAAAAATAACAATAAATTTTATTTGATTTTTAGAAACAGTACGAAGCGATGATCGATTATTTCACGTTCATCAAAGCTTCATTGAAATAGTTGAGAATTTTTCTTCTTTTATTTCTTCTTCTTTAATTTCATTATATTATAAAGTTTATCTACACGAAGGAAACTTCAATACTAAAGATATCGGATATAATAAATTTTTTATTTTCATATACGAAAGAAGAAAAAAAAACGTCGAGACGATAACCGTAAGGATCTATAAAGGAAACAATTCAATTCGAGTTTATGCGAAGGGAATTTCTAAAAAGATTTTCGGTCGAAGAAACTTGTTATTTTTGTTTCGTACAATATATAAAAAGAAGAAAACCAAAAGAAAGAGAGGAGAAAGAGAAAGAGAGAGAGAGAGAGAGAGAGAGAGAGAGAGAGAGAGAAACAAAACGGAAGTAGAAAAGGTAAAGCAAAAGAAAAACAAAAAGAAAGTTTGGTGAAATAATCGAGGGATAGAAGATTCACTTAGACTGCGTAAAAGTGACACTCGTCTAAAGGGTAGAATACCAAACTTCCTCTCTCTCTCTCTCTCTCTCTCTCTCTCTCACTTTCTTTCTCGTTCTCTCTCTCCCTCTCTTTTTTCCACAAACGGATTCAAAGAAGAAAAGTTGGAAAAATTTAATCACGATGATAAGATAGAAATATCGTGTGGTGTGAAACTGGAGAAAGTTTGGCATAGATGGGAAAAGAAATTGGACTATGGGGTGAGGGCTACCAAAGAAGAGAGTACGAGGAAAGGAGTTTTGTCCTGGACGGTAAAGAGTAAAATTAAACGAAGTGAGCCTCTACGAAGATCAAAATAATCCGAATAATGAGAACTCTTAAAAGAGGAAAGTCCTAATTGCAACTTTATTGCTCTATCCGCGATAAATTTACCCCCTTGAAGTTCATCACCGTGAAAACTCATCTTATGAGAGAGTAAAAGAGAGAAAGAGAGAGAGTAAGAGTGAGACAGAGACTGCGAACAGTAAGGTCAACCTTAGAAAAGGACAGGCCAAGTGGAAGCAAGTAAGAAAGGAGAGAGAGAGAGAGGGAGAGAGAGGGGGGGGGAGGAGAACTTAAATGAAGTGAGCGCGCGCGTGTGTGTGTGTGTGTGACAGAGAGAGAGAGAGAGAGAGAGAGAGAGAGAGAGAGAGAGAAATGAAAAGTTGACGGTAAAGTCGAGGTGGGAAAAGGAGAGAGCATTGCTCCTTGAGAAAGTTGAATCGGCCTCTATAAGTAGCCAGGAGTCATATCCGTGCGGTCTTTCCCGAGATCTTTTGAATTTGAAAGAAGGCCGAACAAAGTATTCACCTTTCTTATCGGACGTTCGAGTTTCAAAACGGCGCGGCGTTTGAACGAACTTCTTGACTTTCCCTCGAGGTCGTCGTTTTTACATGTATTTACGTAAAACGTATTACATATGCATAACGTTAAATATTCCGAAAAATGGAATAACCGGTAAAAAGGGGTGGGAGGTGAGCAGGTATTTTACATTAACAAATAATAATTTTCATGGGAATTACCTATTTGATTTTTCTTTTTTTTTTTTTACGAATGTATGTAAGAAGAAGAAATTACGATTTATTTTGTTAAAAAAAGTAAATCGTCGATAAAGATTATTTTATTTACAATGTTTCAAGAGATAACTTATGCGAAAAGGTACTTGTTCTTTACTTGGTATACTACATGCGACAACGCACAACTGTTCGTTTTGATTTTTTTTTTTTTTTAAATTCTTTCAATTCGAAAATTTCGAGCAAATATATTTTTCTTCTTTTCTCTTTTTGTTTTTTAGTTTTTTTGTTTATTTTAAACTTTGCTAATACGCGAAAACTCTCGCGTACTTTCTTTTACTCTCAGATATTTTGTGAAGTGGAATCGAATGGAGCGTGAATATTGTTTCTTCTACTTCTCTTCTACTTTTTTCTTTTCTTTTCTTTTCTTTTCTTTTCTTTTCTTTTCTTCTCTGTGGAATTAAACTGAATTTGACTATATGTATAAAAACTCTTTATAGGTATGTATTCACGATATATATATATATATATATATATATATATATATATATATATATATATATATATGTATATATATATATATATATTTATACATATATATATATATTTATGTAATGTACGTAAAAATAATATAAATATTGCTATTATTGATGAGAACAAAAAGTGATAAAAATATACTTTATACATACTTTGACTAATCAATAAATTCTCTCTCTCTCTCTCTCTCTCTCTCTCTCTCTCTATCTATCTCTCTCTCTCTCTCTCTCTTTCTCCCTCTTTCTCGTTCATTTGAAATACATAGAAGGCTGAATGTTCCCTCAAATTTTAGTAAAACTTATGTTAAAATAAGAAGAGGGGTAAATACAGTGGAACGAAGAAGAGGTAAATACCAAAGAACGAAGGAGGAGAAGGAGGACCTTCTCGTCGTTTCACTTTACCCGTCGCTCGTCCCAGTTGCTTTGCTTTTGACCAGAGGATAAAAACTTGCCCAGCATTTTTCCGTTCGCGTCGGTGACTTTTTTCCGACAGAACGACGTACACAAAACGTGAAGGGTCGCCCGGTCGTTGGTGAGCGCTCGCGTGCGCTCATGCCGTCACTGCGTTGGCAGAGAAAGTAATTAAGCGTTGCGCATCTAACGCAGAATAGAGAATGTTCTCTCCATCATTACGCAATATAATTAACAAACGATGGGAGGAGGCACGAAATGTGGTCACACCGGAAAAGCATTTTCACGGATGACGACTTTACCCACCTTCTTTTACGTCTCTCTCTCTCTCTCTCTCTCTCTCTCTCTCTCTCTCTCTGTCTGTTTCTCTCTTACACACACATTTTATCATTACTTCTCATCGTGTTGGTGGTTCCTGAGTTAACCTAAACGTGGTTAAGTAATCTCCCTGCCACGGTTTGCATGTACTCACTTTCCTTCTTTCCTTTCTTCTTTCCTTCCTTCCATTCGCATCTTTACGATATGCTGGATCTTTATGATGACGAAATCGAGGGTGGAAAGGAGAAGAAGGGGAGCGCTGTTCTGCAAGATTTTTACGTCTGCCCAGGTTTAATGATCTCATTGCGGAGACGACGTTTTATAACGATTTTGATTTCTTTTTATTATATTTTTTTTTGTAGTTTTGTTTTCTTAATAATTCTTCCTTGTCATTTTACGTTCAGGTTTGCTTGAATCGAAAGATGTGCTTTTTTCATAAAAGAACGCTTGAATGAAAATTAATTAATTTATATATGTATGTATGTATAATTTTATGACGATAAATGAGCCAATTTTGTAGAATCATTTTTTTATGTTAAATTATGAACTCTTTATGTCAGTAACTAACATGATAAAAATAATAATGCCGGTTTTAAATGTAACGTCGTCCTGCTATATCACACATAGGTACACTTAAAAACTAGGCCATGGAATGACCAAACGTTGAGTCGAACGAGAATTAAATCAAATTGGATTTGACGTTAAATAACTGGCATATGTATGTGGAATCAGCTATTGAAATTGACAAAAAATCGAACGCTTTTCGCCGTTGTTCCGTTTAATTTACTATGCGTGGGTAATAGAGCTTTTTGGCTTTCATTGATCGTTACCCTTTTTCGATTCGTAACATTTACTCGCTTTTTCTTCCTTTCCCTCCCCTTCCATCTCTTTTCGTACTCTTACGAATTCCCGTTTTCTTTTTCTGTCCCCCTTTTTCTCTCTTTCTTTTGAAAAATTGTCCTTCTTAGAGAGGTAACGCAGACAGACTAGCGTTCCCTTCTTTTCTGAAACGAGTTCGTCATACGAAGTGGTCGTTTGACTTTTGTCACGTTCGCTTTGATTACAAGAAATGATATGGAATTATTTCCGATTCCTTTTCTTCCTCTTTCTTTTATTTTTTTTTTTTTTCATTCATTTTTTCCTTTTTTTTCTTTCTTTTTATCTTTTTCTTTCCTTTTCTGTTTTTTACTTTTTTATTCCTTCTCACGTTCAAACGATATCTTTTCTTTCTCACTTTTTGTCCTCCTGTCGTTTTCGTTTTTCTTCAATGACAATGAGTAGAAATCATGCCAAAATAGAAGAAGATCGAGCAAGGAGAACAGTTTCGAGATGACAGAATGAAGATGACGCATGATCGAGGATATAATACGACGTTCTGTCCGTTAAAGTGGGATCCTGGATAGAATGGACCAAGTGCTGAAGGGAACAGATGAGGTTTGAATATGTCCTATATCTTACGTCACATTATTCCCGAACGGTTTGTTGAAATTGTTAAATAAAGTTAAATATTTTATTTTTTAGAAATCATTGATTATGATTATCAATACGTAATAATATCCGAAACTCATATGGAATAGTTTATGTATATATATAACCTCTAAAAGAAAGCATCCTTTCAAGAAATTGCTTTGAGATTCGAGTATCATACGTTTGTTTATTTTTACAGATTTTGAACATTATTAGATCATTATTCGTGTTTCTTAACGATCATTTTCATTTTCTTTGAACACCTAATTAATAATTAATAATTAATAATTTCAATAATTGTTCAACAGTAAACTATTTACTAGTTTAAATGAATCAAGTATTACTACGATAAAGTATAAACCACGGACGTTATTTAAACAATGAATTAGTTTTAACCTCTGATCACGGTAATGACGTTTTACGTTAATGCTAATTCGGATTCCATTCGATGAAGAGATCGATATATATATATATATATATATATATATATATATATATATATATATATATATGTATGTATGTATTAGTATTATATGTATAACACATTTATGACTAAAGAGTAATTATCCCGAATGGGAAAACACAAATTCCGTTATAATTCTTCTTAACTGCATTTTACGCGAAGCAATTAAATACAGATGTGGGCCATTTAAGGTACAAAGAAACGAAATGTTATCGTTTACAAGAGGTTAAATTAATCGCCTTTACACGGGGATGGTTTGCGAGTACGAGACCAGAATATAAGCCATAATAGAGGAATACTTCTCTCCTTTGGAATGTCGTAATTTATTCTTAGAAAACAAAAAAAATAAAAAAAAACAAAAAATAAAGAAACAAAAACAAAAAAGCAAAACGAAACAATCTTTAATATACGTAAATTGATCTATACATGTACGTAAATATGTATAAATATGGTTGAGAAAAGTTTCGTAAAAGATTAACAAACAAATGTGATTTATAGTTTTCGTAACAACACGGGAAATACCCGAGTACATGTCTATAAAGTTCGAAGACAAGTAATTCGAGAATAGACGTGTAATTAAACACATATAATATCATGTTGCGAAAGTGTTTTCGAGAATGGTGTAATTATCACAAGGTATATTTTAGCTTGGACAGCTTTCAAGATGGATCCCATGATTGGAAAGACGTTGACGTTAAATGCAAGGCGTGTCTCAAGTGTTTATACGATAAAAGGAAAGAGGACCGGTGCTCTCCTCCTACGTGACACAAGGATCCTTTTTCGCTTAGGCATTGCGTAGGCCTTGGCTTACCTTTGGTACTTACAACACAACGTCGTACTGATGTGACTACTTCAATTAACGCAACTTCTCGAGAGACGAGCTTGACGTGCCTGGATTTTCAAGCTTTTCCACTTTTTCCACTAGCCACACCCCGCTCCTCCGTTTTTTTACCCCCTTTTTCCTTTCTCTTTGCATTTAACGTACGTCGGCTACTTTTTCATCTATTTCGTTCCTAAAAGAAAACATCTAATATCGAAGTAAATAAATACTTTGTTCTTAGACCGAGTCATTTATAATATTAATGCATCTGCAAATTCATCTTATACTTTTTATTTATTTCCTTTTTTTTTATCAATAAAGGAGAGAAATCTAATCGCTTGTTTTTATTACGTTGAAACATACAAACGTTTATTATTATCATATTAAATTATGGATAATCTAATCGTAAATTAATTGATTTAACGATTCTAATAATAATTCTTTCTAACTTTCAATTTCATTTGTTTCGAATTATTCGATAGAGATATTTGTTTTTGAGGATCGAGAAGAAGTTCGTGAGATATTTTGTTGATCCTCGCGATCGCTTTTTATAGGAAATATTTGTTCAATGCATCTTTCATAGTTCTTTGAATATCAAGGTTCATTCAATTCTTCATTCAATTTGGTTTGTCCTTATCTGTGAATGAGGACCAAAAATCTCCAATTGATTTGTCTATCTTATCCTTTCTTTTTTTTTCAAACGCACACACACACACACAGAGAGAGAGAGAGAGAGAGAGAGAGAGAGAGAGAGAGAGAGAGAGAGAGAGAGAGAGAGAGAGAGAGAGAGAGACAGACAGACAGACAGACAGACAGACAGACAGATAGACAGACACAGAGAGAGAGAGAGAGAGAGAGAGAGAGAGAGAGAGAGAGAGAGAGAGAGAGAGAGAGACTAATCCGACATGTATATATGTATATAAATGTGTGTGTGTATTTTTTCCCTATCGATTACTAGCCGTACAATAAAATTCTTCATGGACTAATCGTGTTATTTCAAAGAACGCCCGAAGGTTCGTGGAGCATGATTTATGTTTAGAAAAAATAAAATAAAATAAAATAATAGAAAAAAGAAAATAGAGAAAAAGTCCTGGTAAAGCGTACAACTACTCCACCTTCCTACGTCCCGCGAAAAGTTATTACTTTTAATTTATTGTCGTGCGAAGTCCGTAGAACAATGGAAGAGAGACTCCTTCCATTATAGAGGATAAAAAAGTGCTAGGTTATTTTATTCCAAGACTAGAATCACGTTACGGAGGAGGAATATACGTGAATGAAGTCAAAATGTGGTTTATAAAAATTAACGAAAACGTATCAAATATAACACACAGACACACACACACACACACACAAACACACTGTTCAGTTTATTTAGAAAAATTGGAATATCTCGTGATAGACTGAATCGGGAAAAAAATTTTTTTTACACATTTGTTTAATATGAAGGGACACATCATATGGTACCGATATTTTTTTCCGTTTCTTTTTTTTTTACAGGTCGAACGTTGGGATAAATTTTAAAGTCAAATTCGTTATTTTTTTTTTTTTTTTTTTTTAATAGAGCTATATTTTTCTTTCTTTTCATAGTTGGATAACATTTGTCGAGAGGAATTCAACACATGCAATAGAAATTTATAAATTTGTTATTATAAAATATATTATAAATTTGTGAGTTTCAAATGATTGCTTGAACTGTATCGCTGATTGCCAATTGTTAAATTGCATGTTCTAAACAAAGGCCAAACTTCCTATAAAATGAATTTCATTTATTTAGATCGATAATTTGAGAAGCATAAATGGAGGTAAGTCCGACCTTTGTTTACAATTTATAATTCACACATAGATATCTATGTACATACGTGTGTTGTGTCTGTGTGTGTATATTTAATTTAGTTGAAAGTTAAGAAATTTTGTTGTTAAGATTAAACTTTAACAGCTCCATTTAAATAGACTTTATTCACAGATCGATCAATCACGACAATGTCCTCGAAATCCGTACGATATTTTATCGGCACGATTTCACGTCGAGCCACGGTAACGAGCGATAAAACGAATCGACGGGATCGCATAAAACTGTTTGCATACATCGCATATTTTCCATGCGCGCTCACCCATGTAATCGCATGACTCTTGCAACAATACACGGTTTTCGCATGAAAACCTTTCTGGAATTTTATTTGTGGAAAAAAGAAGCGAGAATTTTGTCCAAAAATTTCAATATTCGTTCTTTTCCTTCGTCCTGGCGATAATTTTAAGCTCGACGATCCATAATTGTTTATACACAATATTTTTCACGTTCACTAGAAATTCTTTTTTCTTTTATAGCTTCTTCCCTCCCTTCCTCTCTCTTTCTCTCTCTCTTTCTCTTCTTGACCAAATTTATTTATGTGATCGATATTTTTCTTTTTGTGATTGTAACAATGAAATTCAATTTATTTATATAACAAGCAAAACCATTTCGTAAAATTGTTATATATATATTTATTTATTTATGTGTTTATGAATATTTTAAAATTAACTTCAGAAAATTTTAAACCAACTAAAATTAGTAAACAGCGACCAGTAATAATGCGTGTATTGGTATCTGCATAAAATAATATTCGAAAATATCTCATTGTTTTGATAGAATAATAAAACATAACTCTGATCGTTTAAAACCTAAATTCTCGTGTGTATGTTTTCTTTTTACTCTCGAGAGTATTTAACAAAAAAAAGAAAGAAAAAGATTCTGTAATCTTACGCACGACTACTCAAAGACATATTTGATGTAACTAGCAATAAAAGCAATCCATTGGCATTTGAGTTCGATTGTTTACCGTTTCGATTTCATCGTCAACAACGATAACGAGATATAAAAAGAAGACACTTGTATAGTACGCGAGCCGCGATGTTATTCACGAAAATTACTATACCATGCTATATGTTTCATTTTCACGTTCGAATGGAAAAACGAGTTTCTGGAGTTCTTGGGGCGTGCGATCGTTGGTACCGATGTTCATGTGGTTTGCGAACGTATTGGTGATTTTGATAGTGGTTTGATAGTGCTGAAATTGCCGTTCGAAAGTGGGACCAAGAACGTAAAGTTATTTCCCTATAAAGTTTTTTTTACCTTAGACACATCTCTTTCAAACATTTACGCGTACATATGTCTTTATCGCAAACGTCGCTTTTACGAATGAACAAGCTTTTCAGATTCCGCAATATATTGCGATATTCTGATATATATATACAACTTTTCAATTTTTGTAAGAATTTTTGATATTTTACAATTTTACTTTACGATTCCTATGACGTGGATATCATCGATTTAAATCATACTATAAAAATGACAAATACACTTTTTATTGTTTTCATAATAAATTGTATTATCATAACATAATTGTATTATCAGTAACATATAATAAATTGTACTATTGATTGAACAATAAAATATTACACAGACGTTAATGATTTTTGTTTGATATTATTCAAAAGAATTGTTTGAGAAAGATAGATTCGATCGAAGTCTCTTTTATATTTTTATCCGTACTTTCGAAATGTTCGAGGATAATCTGTTTCTTTTTTCTTTTTTTTTGCTTTTGATTTCTTTTTTTCCTTCGATTTTTCTCTTATTGTTCGTGTTGCGTATTCTATCTTTCAGAGCTGGATATCGAGAGAAAGAAGAAGACGAGGATAAGTAAAGAATGGAGGAAGAATAACGGATCTTTTATCCGTCACTTTATCCATTCTTGCATATTTGATAAAATACCCGCTCGAAAATGCGTCTGCACGACGGGAATCAATCTAACTCTCTCTCTCTCTCTCTCTCTCTCTCTCTCTCTCTCTCTTTCTTTCTCTTATACTTTCATTCGACAATTTTTTCAATGTTCATGATGCACTTATTTATAATGATCGTGAAATGTAAGTGGATTTTTCGCATAGCTGTGAATAATGAAATAAGATTTAAGATTCTTCTCTCTCTCTCTCTCTCTCTCTCTCTCTCTCTCTCTCTCTCTCTCTCTCTACGATGGCAATAGTCGTATAGTTTCTTGAACGTCGTAATAAAATACTCCTTCCGATATTTTATTTAACGATCACGAAATGGTTTATTTAATTTCGTCATTTCTAGTGTTATACTATCACAAATCATGTCACTGTTACGAAGGAAATTTTTAACATTGAAAATGTTTACCTAACCTCGATATCAAGTTTTAATATTTATTTAAAGTTTTTGCATTATTTTAAATCTAAGCTATATCCATATACACGCATACACAAATGAACATATATAAATTTACACACTCATGTGTATTTCTTTATTTTTTTTGCTAGTGTTTCACAATGTTTAACTTACCTTTTTCGATTTGTTCACTGCCTCGCGTTGCCGATTTTGTCCTCCTTGTCATTTCCATCTTTCTCTCTATCTATTTTTCTTTCTCTATTTCTCTCGCAGCATTTTCTTTTTTCCACCTATGTTCTTTTCACTTTTCGTAGCGGCTTCGTTAATTGGAACCTGTCGTATGCATTACGCGTCGATGAATCGAAATGCCTTTAGTATAACACTGTTTTTCTCTCTTTCAACGTTTCGTTGGTGCATAAAAGACTTATCGTTCTTTCTTAATACGAATAACAAAGCAAAATCGAATATATATGTATGCCGTTCACACGACATTTTGAATTCTCTCATGTATGTGCATATGAACAAACCTATTTTTTTCTCCGTTTCCTTTCTTTTTTGTTTATTTTATATATTTCATTTTTAAATTTAGGAACAAGGTTTGCAGTTTTACTTTCCGTTATTTATTCCTCCTTCCTTTTTTTTTTTGAACTATTTCTCTTTTAGCATTTTGTTTTTTTTTTCCCCACTCCCATATTCTTTTCACTTTTCGTAGCAGCTTCGTTAATTGGAACCTGTCGTATGCCATTACGCGTCGATGAATCGAAATGCCTTTAGTATAACACTGTTTTTCTCTCTTTCAACGTTTCGTTGGTGCATAAAAGACTTGTCGTTCTTTGTTAATTCAAATAACAAAGCCAAATCGAATATATACGTACACCGTTCATACGACATTTTGAATTCTCTCATGTATGTGCATATAGACAAATCCACTTTTTTCTCCTTTTCCTTTTCTTTTTTTTTTTTTTTTTTAATGTAGGGACAAGGTTTGTAGTTACTGTCCGCTATTTACTTCTCGTTCTTTACTTCTTTTTTTTTTTTTAAGTTAAGTTGAAAATAAAAGTCTGTCATATCATATCGTATAAAGAAAACCGATTCGATATCGTTCAGTCCTTGTCATTTACAGATACGCGAAATAGAAACAGATTCTTCCAAATTCGATTTCCGTTTTTCCAATTTGAATCCAATTCGATAAGAGATTACGCTTGATTAATTATCAATAATTTAACAAGGGAAATACGTTGTGAGCTTGTTGCTTATGTCCGACAGCTTGAAACGTTGAAATCAATTAACGTGTATAGTTATTTACAATTTGTGACATAAGATAAAATGAATATAATCAATTAGTTTATTGATTTTCCTTATGCTCTTCAAAGTCTACGTATGTCAATTCCAATCGTTGTTATTTGACTTTTTAGACGAGTTAAAGTTTACAATAATACTAATACGAGAATATACAAATTCTTGTTTATTTTTCTTTTCTTTTTCTTTGAAATAATGTTAAATAAGCGAAATATTATTTCTGAAAGCTTTTTACTAAATCCTAATTCATTCGTCACGTTTCTACGTCATTTTGTCTGAGGTTTTTAAGATTTTTGTTCTCAGAGACTCATTTTCCCCATACATATGTATACAGGCATACATAAACATGTTCTAATATATTTGTACGAATTTTTCGATATTCATGATTAAAACTGAAACTTCGTCGCTCTTAATGTAGATACTCGCAATTACAATGATCATTCTTTCTTTCTTTCTTTTTTAATATGGTGTCTTAAGATAGATTAAACAATAGATAAGAAGACGATGAATTTTGTAGGAAAAAATCTACGTGACGAATTATTTACGACAAGTTTTTTATACTTCTCTCTCTCTCTCTCTCTCTCTCTCTCTCTCTCTCTCTTTGTTTTTTATCTTACTTTGACATGAAGAATTCACGTATAAAGTCAAAATCGAATTTGTTGAAACGATCCTTATATTTGATTTCTAGTATTTTTCCTCCTATTCTACGATTTATCGACTGAACGAAATTGCATGGAGAAAGAAAGAAAGAAGAAAAGAAAAAAAGAAAGAAAGGAAGAAAGAAAATTGATCTTCGTATGTAAATATACACTAAAATATCGATAATAGTGAGATATATGTTCTGTAATTATATAATAATATTTTCTGATTATGCTATAACATCTTTATCTGAAGAAACGTTTGGTTTTCGTGACATGTTTTTGTATTGCTAAAAACATCTTACTTTCATGCGAGCTGCTGTAATTTTTGTTTGTAATTTTTATCAAACGAACACGGTCGTTAAGATTCAACGTATTTCAAGGTAAAAATACTCTTAGGCGTTTTTATATTTGAGATTGAAGAGTTCCTCTCGCTTTCTCTGTCAGCTTCTCTAGGTTTATTGATATTTTTAGTATTTCACTCTTCTCCTATGTACGAATATCTCATCTAACTGGCAATATAAGTGCAAAAACGAGAAGGAGGAGGAGGAAGAGAGAGAGAGAGAGAGAGAGAGAGAGAGAGAGAGAGAGAGAGAGAGAGAGAGAGAGAGAGAAAGCACACATATTTTTATATAACAATTAAATGTAGTTTTAACCGAGACGTGCTTTGTTTGATTCGGCATATAATTTAATACGAAATCGTGTCATTCTTTCGAGATAAATTAAATTCTTTTATCTTTTTCATTTCCTTTTCACATATCTTTTTTTATTTTATTTTCTTTTCCCCCCTTTTTTTGTTTCGTTCTATTTCATTTTACTTTTCTCCGATTCGCGAACGAGCGTACACACTGATGCCGATTTATTATAGAAGTTATTGAATTAATCTAATAAAAATGTAGAATGACATTAAAAATACATTGTTATATCTAGGATATTTTGATATTCTCTTTCGCGCGTTATTTGTCAAAAAAAATAGACTTTAGAAATCGTAATTCCAGTTACAGAATCAATATATGCGTATATTACGCATTTTTCTTTTTTTTTTGTTTATGAACACGGTCGCGTCCTAGTTCATTCTTCTATTTTTCACGCATCGAGCGTACACGAAGCCATCTATTTTTATGTAAAGAAGGGATTAGTATTCGTGGGACATGCTTTGTTCAGTCGACAATTTTGTTCGACAATCGCCTCTTCGATGTACGTATGACTCGTGATAGCGTGCTACGAATGCTGAGCTTTTCTATATATGTATATATACATATACATATATATATATATATATATATATTAGTATATATATATTTTATTATATGTACACACACACACAGATAGTATCTACATATATACATCAGCTGTATACATATAGCTGTAGATAAGAGATGACAGTCAATATATGAATATATGTGTGCGTGTGTGTGCGTGAATATGTATATATATAAAGCATATACCACATACATATACAATATTATATGTATATATACAGTTTATAGATATTCATGTGAACCTGAGAGCATATATAGATAGATAAAGATACCTAATATGAGATAGACAATATCGAACAAAATCACAGCTGTGTCATTCTGAATTTTTTGATTTCATGATATCAGCTATTTTATTCACCGTCCATAGCAATAAGGACATGCTTTTCAATCCCATCCCATACCATTCCACATTATTTCACCAATACTCTAAAAATCGTACGCAGTATGAAACCACTTCGGAATTTTTTCCACGAGGAATGTTGGAAAAATGAAGCGAATATTTGAATTGTTAAAATCTAGAAAAAAAGATACGACGTACGTGTGTTGGAAACTCGTACTGAAACTTAAAAAAATTTCTTGTTTAATTCGGTGGCTTTATTGATGAGCAAACTATATAATACTATCAATCGTGTTCGCGTTCTTTTGATGTTTTCTTTTCTCTCGTCAGGATTTATTAACATTACACAGTTAGAAAAAATAACCTGGTTATTAAACATTTCAGAGTATTTATTATTCGAGATAAGCTTTACCTAAGAACATTATTATCAAGGAAAGTTAAGAAAACGTAATAATGCGGCTACTGTCTACATATTGTAAAATTAAAATGAATAAAAAAGGAAAAACAATCAGACAATTAAAAATTAAATAATATATAATAACGTAATATATCGAAATTCAATATAAAATGTATATGTGTGCATACATATGTATCTTACCTTTATATGTTACAATGTTTTTAATAGTGTAATCATTTCGAGGTTCACTTTTGTGATAAATTAAAATTCAAAAAATTGTTTTCCCTTTTTCTTTGTTTTTTCTTTGTCTCTTTTTTTCTATTCAAAAATATCTTTTAAACATAGACAGAGATGATAAAACATAGACAGGAGCCGTTATCGTTCCAACAAGTCGTATAACTCATCAAGTCGAATCTAGTCTTGGCCGAGGTATACGAGCCACAAAGACGAGGAAAGCATGAGTTCACATTATTAGTCGTAGAACGAGGGAAACTTGAGCCACCTCTCGAAGAGTGCTGAGCTCGCGCGACATTGACGAGTATGGGTTTAGTTGTGCTCATTCCCTTTCTCCGTAACCCTTCTCTTGAGACCGCATAGCCACTCCAATTGCCGTATCTTCGACCGCAACCTGTCACTCTTAAGCTTTAGCGAATTAGCCACTCCATCGATGAACTTCCAGTGTAGTTCGCTTTTGTGTATCGACCATCTCCTTCACCTCTCTCTCTCTCTCTATCTATCTATCTATCTCTCTTTCTTACTCTGTCTCTCTTTCTCTCTACAGTATTACTAGGTACAATCGGTGTGTATAGGGCCACTACCTACCTACTC